>VYZV01003311.1:34652-66983 GCA_013401275.1 Pandion haliaetus | reverse complement strand
GTGTCCTGGAGAGGAAGTAAAACACACGAACAAGCAAAATGAGAAGAGATAGCAGTAGAACACCATAGATGGAAAGGAAGAGGAAATACACTTGAGAAATCGCTTCTTCATTTTTATAATCCAGATTGAAAACAAAGGGTAGAAGTACATGTGACATCAGAAATAAATGAGATAGTGAGTGAATCAGTGATTGCAGTTCAGTACCATTCTGCAACTAGAAAAATAATTTAACAGTTTTGTCATCACACAACTTTTTTTTTTAAGGCTGCCTATAAAAAGTATTTCTCTATACAGCTTCTGGCTAGTCTCTTGATAGTGGTGCCTGAAAGTTCCACTTGCTTTTCAAAGTATTAACATGACTGAAATTTCTCTGCAGGACCAAGAGGCCAGCGTTTTTTGTAAGGGAGTAGAGGCAGGTGCTAGTCCTGAAGATTTGTCTATATGTGGAAATTAAATCAAATTGCACTAACGTGTAAACTAAAGCACAATAGCTATTTTTTGGTAACTCTGTCTCTGACCTCTCGTTATTTCTTAATGAAGTCCTTGTTCTTCTTTACACTAGAGTAGATATTTAGGAATTAGATGGGGTAGGTAATTCTTTAATATTCCAAACTATATTATTAGTAGCAAAGTTAAGTTTCTTTACTGCAATGCATTAATCTTTCTTCAGTTCTAGATCAATCAGTTTACTTTAAGTTTGTTCAGCAAGGTTGTCTGGATTCTCAGTCCTTGTATTACTGCACCTCTAGAACACAGACAGTTTGCTGATACCTAAGGATATTTATTCCTGTATTATTCTGGATTAATTTCTTTCCTGCTGCAACTGGAAACTAAAGGTATTGGGTTTTTTTAGTCTAATAGATTAAACAAAAAGACATCTTCCATGTGCAGATTTTTCTTTTAATAGGTAATTACTTGTTTACATAGTTTTTTGAATTAAGAATTATTTAAGTGTTCCAGCTGCAGCATATGTTACTCTGTCTTCAGAGTAGTAGCATTTCACGATTTCTTCGTTTGCACTCTTTTCTGAAGAGACTTCTGCCCTGATCTGCTCCCTTGCCACCTTTGGACAGGCGCAGCTGGGTTCCTCCCTTTTCTGAACTTCCAGATCTAGTTTTATGCTCACAGTTTTGGAAATAGTCTTTTCAAGTCTTCAGTCATGCCTTTTTTTTTTTTTACAATTAGTCAGATGGTGCAGATGTTCATGTAGAGATCTCTCTGGGCTGCCGCCTCTGAGAGGAGAAAGGTTGGTATAGTGCATTAACGTGATGTGCTTTAGTTAATTGTTCCTGAAGGCTATTTAAGGCTTGGGGTCATGAGGCTGTAATGACAATTTTCAAGAAGTTAGAGAGTGAGGAGCAACCTTGCATATTACGGCCTATTTGTGCAGCAGCTCTCTCTAGCTCTGCTACTGTCCTGTCGCAGTCTCCCACTGCAACTTAGCTTCTTATGAAAAATGTTGCCCTTCATTTGCTAGTGATCACTTGTCCTGTAGACATGGCTGTCTTACTGGGGTTTTTTTTTGGTCTTTGTTCTAACAGAAAATGGTGATGTGGCCCAGAATTTTGGTATAGAAAGTTAACATTTTCACTAGCTGCTCAGTAAGTGCCTGTTCTTGTATTTATGTATGCAGGATATTAACTGGTAATTGGATTTGCAGAATTACAGATCCTGTTCATTAGCTTAGACAATATTCTTAGGTAGTGAAAACTTTGTTTATTCTTAAATACTGTGAGCAAATTCAAAGTATATCTAAATATAAATACATGATAGTGTACATGATAGACCACTATTTTGTTAATCAGGAAACAACTGTGAAACCTAAAAGATGCTTGTGATCAGGAAGCATGGGTTGTCAGACACTGGAACAGGCTTCCTAGAGAGGTGGTCGGTGCCCCAAGCCTGTCAGTGTTTGTCATTTGGACAATGCCCTTAACATGCTCTAGCTTTTGATCAGGCCTGAATTGGTCAGGCAGTTGGACTAGATAATCATTGTAGGTCCCTTCCAACTGAAATATTCTATTCTTGGGTTTCCTCAGAATCAGACTGCAAAATGGTGCTTTTTTTTTTTTCTGTACGTTATAATTATAGCCATTTATATGGCAGCTGTGACTACATCCTGTTTTTCAAGTGAAGATATGTCTAGTGGAAACATCATGACATAAAATTTGATGTAATGCCATGGTTCTGGAAGCTCTAGAAATAATAAGTGTAATAGTAGTTGGAGGCATTTCATTTAGAATAATTTTAAGGAACTTTTCAAATCTCATTTCATGGCAGACTTTGAAATTGAGACACATAACTATGTGCATGTGAAAAATTACACCATACTGAATGAAAATACTTAGAATCTCATTACATTTTGAGAAAATGAGTTTTCCCGTACTCGGTGTACTATATCTTATCCTTGCAGTCTTCACTAATAGTAAGATAAAAGCTATATTTTCACAAGGAATATTAAAACTCTGAATGAAGACTGCAGAAATACCACATCGTTCAATCCTTATCTAGTACAAATTGTAGTAAAATTATATATTACAGAAATTACATCTGCAATTATATGCTAATGTTTTTAAATAAAGGTTTTCATTGGTTAAGCCTTGGAATAACTTGCACAAATGAAATACGTGCTCTGTTCAGCATACATAAGTTTTACATCATTGTCTAGGCAGTTACAGTCCAGCCTCCTTGGGTTAATGACCCAGTTAGTCCGTAAATACAGCGTTAGTCTGGCATTTCGCCTGCATTTCATGTACTTGAACAGAGTTTGGTTTGCTATTTGCAAAGGTAATTGCTGTTATTTGACCTGTAGGAAAACAAGTTTGTCATGTTAAGTGCTCACACAATTAGTCACTGACTGGAAGCCTCAGCAAATAGGAAAAGGCTGAATGAGCTAAAGATAGAGGAGTGAATTAGCATGTTACACTCTCTCCATCCTTTCAAAGATTACATTTCTTTGAGGCAGTCTGAAAAGTTTGAACTGCTATGGTCCAAGCAGTATTTACTCTGCAAATAAAGTGTGAACATCTCTCCAGCCAGCCCTAGCCTATGTTTTGGAAATGGGTAGAGAAATGTGAATGTGTTTTGTCGCATCTATAGTTCTGTAGTAGTAGAGACCCAAATTACATCCCACTGGGCTTCACAGTGCGTAATTGATGATTTACCTTAACAATAAAGATGAAGTAAAAAAAAGGCAAATGGTCATCACAAATGGATTCGGTGATGATAAAAGTTGTGTAGTCTGATTTTATTTTTAAAATGTTAACTTTTTAATTATCTAATATCTGGTCATCTAACTGTGAATGAATATAGGTTTTTCACAGTGAGCTCCCTTCAGTTAATAAACAGAAGCAATATTTCCAAATACATACGTGTAGGCTTTGGTTGTAATTTTGTACTCTGAAACACATGTTGTATATGTGTTTTTTTAAAAACATTAAAGACGTTGCATACATGGTAGCATTTATAACAAAACCAGATTTTAGGAAATAGTAGTTCTAAAAATATCAGCCACTATGAACTAAATCCTCAGAAAGTTAACACTGGGGCTGCTGTGGCATTTTCTTCTCTCCCAGCCTGTCCCTCATCAGCTGGTGCAGTCTGCCAGGGGTGCATAGTTTCTCTTCAGGTCCCTCTTCCAAAAAAGTTTCAAAAAACACTGGAGAGCAGTGCAGGGGCGGTGAGTAGAGGAGACGGCAAGAGGATCTACCTCACCAAGGGGAGAGCTGGTGGCAGTGGATAAGGGAACATTAGATTTTATGCTTGAGAAAATAAATTTTTTCCTTGAAAAATAACCATTGAAAAAGAAGATGGGGGTTAGGATATAGAAATAGATGGCAGAAAAAGTCATGCTGTTCCTTAAGTACCACATAATAACCTTGCTTCCTTAGGAGCTTGATCGAAACCAAGAAACACTGAAAAGGTTAAAATAAAACTAGGACACTTTTTTGGCCTGTGTTGTATGTTGCCAGATAACTACAAATAGTCTTAAGGCTCTAGATTAATAAAATCGTTTGCTTTGCATAATCATAAATTACACATATGTCTTTTAATAAGTCTATTAAAAAGGGTGAAGTGCAATGTAATTTATGGATTAAATTTTGCCTTTGAATGTTTGTGAAGCTTGCTATAGGGAAGCATGTTGTGTGTTCTGGGAAGAAACTTGACCCTGTTATTATGAATTTGTCTTGTACAAAGCTGACAGTTGCAACTTAAATTTCCTGTTGGAGCATCAAATTTAAAGTTACTCTTTTAGCAAAACAGGTGGAATTTCTTATTGTCACAGGCAGAGGAAGGCAAGGTCAGATGTGTTTTACTGCAGTTGTGTCTAAACTGGTCAGACTAGGTGGCCTTTGTATAATCTTCAAGGATGAAAGGGAGATATTCATATATACCAATTTTACCTTAGAATGACAATATGCCTGAGCTCGTTCTGTAGGTGGTGGATTCATGGTGGAGACATTCCCATATGTTAGTCTCCATGAGGGTAGCACCTGCCTCTTGAATTAAAGCAGTCAGAATAGGAATACAGGCAGTGTTAGAAATTGAAGGATAATCTGCTGAAAAGATCTATAGTTTACTTTGTTACGTTTGTCTTTAAGGACAAAAATACAGTATTAGTGGCAATCCTTTAATGCTTGCCCACATCTCATCACTGCCTGTGCTGTGTCTGTAACAGGAAAACCGATAAATGTGTGACAGTGGCTCCTGGAGTCAGCGTGTGCCTCAGTCTTGTGATGGGCTTTCCCCATCCCTGTGGGGTCCCTCTACCAGGGCTGCCAGGATGTTTGCTTGGGAGCTGTGAGCCAAGAAATGCAAACAAATTCCTGCAGGAGAGATAGCTGTTCTTCCCTCTGGCTCTGGTAGCTTCAAAAAAAATCTCCATTGAGAGAGACACCCAGTAAGCATTGGCCAATATTGTTTTTTCTTTTCCTTTATTTTTAACAAATCCTGTCAATCTCCAACCTCCTGACTTCATCGGTACTTCATCTGAGTTTCAGATATTAGTATCAAGCCTCTTGTGTGGATTTAACAAATATGTAACATTGACTTGAAGTCCAGGTGTGGTCAGCAGCTTTTCATGTGTCTGATAATTCACATAGAAAATATTTTGTTGAGTCATAACACATGCAAATAAAGAATACAGCTTTTTTTTCTTAGCAAAATATTTTACTTTTCAAGGTCTTTGGTTACTGGAAGTGCATGTAGTCTGATAAGTACTTGTGCTCTGTCTTTTGATGTTGCTTGGTGACAGTGCTGTGAAGTGCTAATAAAGTTGCTCTAGTAAACAATTAAGTGGGATTACTGTGAATTTACTTGATGCTGTATACAATTAACTGAGGTCAGTCTAGGTCACTCATGCTGAGTAATAGTTGTCACTGGGCTTTTGGGTGACAAAGGGCAGGGAGATGTGCTAAGCAGGCAGAGCATTCACAGCCCTATCAGCTACATCTAGGAATTGTCTTTGGCGTAGTAACTTAAGGCAGATGTGCAAAACGCTCTTTATGTGGCTAAAGCTGGAAGGCACACTAATTTTTGTCCTGCCTGCTTACAGCTCTTCATTCTGAGCTTTTAAAATTTTATTTTTGGTCTTGTTCTTGTAGTTATTCAAGGTGTTGCCTTTTATCAGTGGCAAAGCCATGGCTTAATTTTATTTAGTTTTCACAAAAATGGATTTATACTATCTCTTGGGGAGTCACTCCTTTTTTAAAAAATAAGTTTGCTCATCTTGTTGAAGTCTTTACTTAAGTACAAGGGAAGAAAAGTGCAGGCAGCTGTGCTTTGTGCTAGCCATACAAACCAAGATTCATTTGTTCCTTTCCACTTGGTGACCAAGAATAAAAGGAGTTGCGGGGAGTGGGAGGTGTCGACTGAGAGCTCTGGCTCTTTAGTGAGAGTTGAATCCTCTTCATCATATTCTAAGAGGTGCTGAGGAACGTGAAAAGTTACTGTCAAAAAAGGATGAAGTAATAATGGGAGATGTGGGTTTTGGAATTTACAATGGAGGAGAAATTTAAAATACAAGAATTTACTTTCCTTTAACTAGAAATAGAGCAGCATCAGACTTCTTAATCTGTGTCTACAAAAGACTTCTGTCTAAACAACCCTACAATTATTATAAGTGCTTTTTAAAGGTTGAAAGATTGTGCTCTACTCATAAAAAGCTGTGAGAAAGCGGCAGTCTGATACGTCCCTGTACCTGAGGGTGTGTTGGGTCAGTGTGTCTAGCCGCAGGGGTTAGTGGTGTTCTCCATAGCACGGACATGCTGCTTCCTGATTTAGTTAAGTGTTATTTCAAAGCATTGTTATTTCTGTCATCAGTCATTTCTCTGGCCAGATATCTTTTAACTGAATAGTTTGCCAAAAGACACTGAAAATCGTGTGTGAAAGATGTAATTGGGCTGAACTTTCTGCAGACCCGGCTTTTGTGAAATCCCTTCAACCTGGGCAGGATACTGCTCCAGTTTGAAAGGAGGACAGACACAAGGGTCCAGTCCGCCATGTGTGCCATTGAAGTTTTTCTTCAAAACTTCTTTGAATTCTCTTGTTTTTAACGGATCTTGTTCAGGAGTGAGAGAAATGGGGATGCTCTGTTAGGGCTCTCGGAGGCCGGCATGTTGCAGGAATAACTCAGGAAACAGCAAAGAGGAAAGGCAGTGCATGGTGTGGTACAGGTTATATTTATTTTAGGCCTCCTGCAGATGCGTCGGTGTTTCCTAGTGCTGCCATTAAAAATTCTCCTGTGCGTTAGAATGAGAATGATATAAAAATGAGATAATTAATACCTGGAGCAAAAGGCTGCTGTTTGCTGCCTGCTGCTGTGCTCCTTGGGGAAAAGGAAAGACTTTCAGAGCTGCTCCACTGGCTCTTGTGTTTCACACCAAGAAAAAAAATGCGAATCCCCTAAGTAAACAGAGCAATGAGATTTAAAAGGGAGTTTTGATGCTTTAAAAAAAATGCAACGTAGCATAAGAAATCCTTACTTCCTTAAAGGCTCTTTATTTCAACGCAGATAAGCATCTTCTAAAGGTGTTGATTTTCCTTGTTTCTTCAGGGTGTGTGTCTACAGATTGCCGAGTATGGTAATGTAACTGGAGCTAATAAATACATGAAAGGTGCCAGTGTGCCCGCTACATCCGTCTCATGCTTTTCTTTGCTCTGTCTGAAAGGCAACCTGTTACTTCGAGACTAGGTTTCACCCTCTACCCTTGTGGTGTGCGTGCTGCCTGAATGAAACAAGTGCCAAGCTGGGAGCGTGGTTTGGTCCCTCCTGGAAGGGAGCAGCAGGGCTTGGGGGCACCTGTCAAAAAACAGGTTCTCCATGGTTTAGTAGTCATGATCCCTTATTCAGCATCAGCATATTATAGCAAAGTGTACTTTGAGAAGTAAATATTCAAATATAATACATTTATTAGCCTATTAAGTTTTGTAAATATGGTATTTTACCCTTAATTTACTAAATCCTGGTCTAGAGGTTTTGCAACCTAAGTGAATATATGCACTTAAGGCAACGGAGTACCTTGAAATAAGAGGCTAAGTCTGGGTGTCCAAACCAGAATACAGGAAAGCAACTTTACTTACTGATACCTAAATTTTGGCACTAGTGGAAGTGAAGAACGAAAAAAAAAAAATTTAAACTTGCTAATTTTGAAAAAGCTAGCCAAGTACATGATTTTTGTATATTTAATTATATCTTTGCAACATTATGTGGTGTTACAATGTAATTAGTTTAGGCAGCCAAAGCACAAACTGGAATGCTATAGTACTGTATGAAAATATATTCCTGCTATTCTAAAATAGTTTAAGTGATTTGTTTTTTTCTGCTTCCCTATAGATTAAAGCAAAAAATTATGACAAAGTGGAAAAGGTGAGTCCTATCAATATATGTAATATATCTCTATAGCAAGAACAAGTATCTTGTGATTAGGCTAAAGCAGATTGAAAAGAACTGTAGCTGTCATTGAATGCACTATTCAAAGACACAGATAAGAAATATCACTAAAGTCGATTTGTTGTTGCTACCACGCTGTAATCAATGCAGTGCGCAGAGGAATTTCTCTGCTTAATTCTTTCCCATTCCCTTGCATAGCAAGGAGGTGCTTTAGTCAAAAGGATGAGTAGTTTAACTTATGCTTTCTTAGAAATCTCAATCGTAATTACAAAGATTATTTTATTCATACTGTATAGCTTTAAAAGTAGAAACCTAATTTCTATATCTGGAATCCTGATCACGTCTTCTTGATGTATTAAACAGTTATTTCAGCGATGCCTTATGAAGGTTTTACACATTGATTTATGGAAATGTTACCTTTCCTATGTACGAGAAACCAAGGGGAAGCTACCTAGTTACAAGTAAGTTAACAGAGTTGCTCTGAATTATTCTAGTTTTATGGTGAATCTCTTCTTGATTTTTGACTAGGAGGTGGGGAGGAACCTGGGTGGCAAGCCTGCCTGGGGATCTTCTGGTATAACGTATAACCTGCATTTAGAAAACATTTTCTTTAAAGTTTCTTTAATTGAGCTTGCTGGGTAAAATTGCTTCCTTCATCTGGATCCATACAGCAAGGTGGGACAAGAGCAGGGGAGTAGCTGGCATATCCATGGCGGTTCCCTGCAGATGAGATTGGTGCTTGAGCCAATCTGAAACACACTTCTTCCTCAGCTGGGACCTTTTGTAGTCCTCCCCCTTAGTGTCCTCTTTAGAGTCTCCACAACATTCAGCATTGATTCCAGCTGAGGTACTGTATTTGACTAGCAATAGCAAATAGTTCAGTAATTAAAGTTTTGGAATGCATAAAAAATCAGGGTGTCAAAATTTTAGGGTGTATTAATCTTCATCCCTTTCAGTTACTACATTTTGCTTGTTTATACATCCCATGAACTGAGTTTAATGCTTTTTCTTCCTGTTTGAGTTTCAAAAAATACCATTACCTTTCAGTATCTAGAAACTGTTTCTTTCCCAGCCCACCATAATTACTTTGTACTATGGCTGGCAATATAACTAATGCATTAACAGAAAAAAAAGCAGAGTTTTTAAATTTATTTTTACAAGGCTTTTTTGAAACAATTAAAAAAGCATCAGTGCCCCAACCCACCCATCTTTTTATCTAATTTAACTTTCCTCTATTTTTCCTGTTAACATGGTCAAGGAGGTAGTAAGGTACTGAAAGATGTTTTAGTAAAGGAAACTGGGAGAAAAGTGGGAGAGAGAAAAAGCTGTTTTCATTGAAAATTGACCAAGGAAATATTCTGTGAACATTTTAAATTTGTGGAAAAATACTTTGAATTTGGGGGGGAGGATAAGAATTCATGTGAAAGATTCTGGGCAATGTCCACACAGGGGAGCTACTCCTAATTGCCCCAGTCTTCTGGTGTTCCTAGAAAATTACAACAAGTTTTGGGGAATTTTGAGAGGGGAAAAAAAGAAACCATGGGTACATCTGTCATCTAAGATGATGTAGAGAGCAGTTGTTTTCTATCTTCTCAACTTCACGTAGTATATGTGGATTTCCGCTTACTTAAGGGGGGGGGCGGGGCTCAGAAAGTGTTAGTATGCTAGATTGCACCAACAGGCTTAAATAATTTTCTTAAATAAAACAAACAAAAAAACTAAATGCAGAATTTAAAGCTATCAGAATGCCAGTTTTTACTCCCAGCTGTTGAATGATACTTTTCGTACCTCAATGTTTGGTTAGAATTTGCTGCACAAAAGAATACTCTTAAATAAAGAATTTTTTTAAATACTAAACACTTGCTCTATGGTCTTTGTGGTTTGTTTTTTTCCTCAGAGAAAAAATGGCTCAGGCATATGATTTTGCTCTGGATAAGATTGGCATGGAAATCATGTCATACCAGGTATGTTTTTTTTATCAAAACACATTTTATTTCTAACTTTATAACAAGTACAACTAAACATTGGTTTCATTACATGTAATATTTTTTCTCACATAGATCTGGGTGGATTACATCAATTTTTTGAAAGGCGTGTAAGTACTTTAAAAGAACTTTTTTAAGCTCAGTTAATGTAATGTTGATGTTCATACCAGTTATGATCTGTAATAGCTGACGTTAATCTCTCTCCCCACAATTTAGAGAAGCAGTAGGATCTTATGCAGAAAACCAGAGGATAACAGCTGTCCGTAGGGTTTACCAGCGTGGTTGCGTGAATCCAATGATAAACATAGAACAGCTCTGGAGAGATTATAACAAATACGAAGAGGTAATCAAGAACATGAAATTTGTTTGTGACATTAAGAAAGAAATAATAATAATTTAATCAAGTGTGGTGCCCAAACTGTGTACACTAAATAATTATGTATAAAAGAGATGAACAGCAGTATAAACACGTTTTACCTGTGCAGTATGTACCAAGACCTGTGGCAAAACTCTACAGGTACCTGAGTGAATTTTTTAATTTATTTTAAAGACTTTCTATAGGATACATTTAACTGTCCCATTTCCCAATTGGCCCAGTGGAATTGCTAGTGAATTACAAATCACTGTCATCAGCGATGGAGACTATATTTAATGGAAGCTAGAGCAGATCAGCTGGCAATGAGGGCTTGCTTCCCCAAGGAGGCACTCCCCTCCTTTCAGTTACAGTTGAACAGGGTAAAAAGGCATTCAGCTATGATGGTTTGGATGTCCTTCACAGTATTATGTTACATGGTCTCAAGTACATATGAAATGCTCTTCGCCATCCTTCACCTGAAGCCATTACAGCATCAATTCAGGTGAGTCTGCTACAACACTGTCGTCAGCGAGCGTAACCTCAACTCATTGGCCTTGCAGGCTAATTTGTAGCTGCGCCTTTATAGTGCATTTGTAAACACATTTGGTAACAGCTTGTTAACCTACCCTAGTCAGCAGAGGCGAGAATGCAGAACTGAGGGTAGATGCCCTCGTGCTCGGCACTGTTGAGCAGGGATGCTCACATAGCACTCTCCCTCGTCCTGCCTGTTGCACCTGGGGTTGCAGGTGCCGGCATGCTATGTGTCACCTGTGCACTGAAGGGACAATTTCTCTTTCCTTGTTGCTAATTATGCAAGTTGTAGGCTTGGTGATCTCTGACATTACTAGGGTCATTGTGCTTAGCCAGTGGGAGTACCTCTGGGCATCAGCAGCCACGAGCGTGTACTGCAACAGCTCATCGCCCCGTGGGTTTTCAGAGATGCCACAGGTAGCCTGCTGACCACCAGGGAAGGTACCCAGTGACATGCCTTCTCCTGCATAGGAAAATCCCCAGTACAACTTTCCTGTAAACCTCCTCTTCCACTCCCACACAGCAAATGAAGGCTGTCACTGCTGATTGCTACTGCTTTCATGAATACGTAGGGAGACTGTCAAAATGATCGCTGAAACCTGTCCTACATTCGTTCTGTACCACCTTCAAGTTGAGGCAGCTCTGGCTGTAACACGAACCAGTACCTCGGGCTGTTCAGAGTTGCTGGAGGCCGAGGGCCTGCACCCTGCTTGGACACAGGTTCTGCATGTCCTGTTCTGGCTAGGCTGGCCCTGAGGGAAAGGGCTGCTGCTTACAGGTGTCCTGGCACAGGGAAGGAAACGCTCCCCACCAGAAGGCCTCTTTGAGGGGAAAGCGATTCCCCACATCAGTAGCCCAACAACACAGAGATCGCTTGTGGGGCTTGGTATGAAAGGTTACTTACTGGCTATTTGCTGCAGTTAAAATACTCTCAAGCTTCTTTTAGCTCAATCAGTAGCCACTGGGCAGCAGTATCAGCCTGTCAGTCATCAGTATCTTTAATTAAACAAATGGTCAAAAGTGGTAACGCCCCTAGTGAGACAGAGGAGTGACAGTCTTTGGCTCACAAAGCCACACAGCTGCACCTCATGAGGCTGGGAATGCATCCCAGGAGAACATTGCTGCATCCTCAGTCCAGTCCTGGGTTAAATGGGGCATTGATGGGTTTGTACACTAACTGGCCCAGATGGCAATCCCAGACAGCACTCTGCGCCAGTCCAGATGGTACCTTCGCTTCTGTAATGAGTCAGTACCCAACTCGGGTGCCTGTTTGGAATAGGACTGAAAGCTGCGCTCACCTTCTTCAAAGTCCTGGCAAGCCACACCAGCAAAATCCACCCGGACACAGGCGTGAACAAAAGGGCGGTTGCTTATCCTGCCCGAAGAGCGGTTCTTCGAGATTTTGTTCATGCCTGGGACCCCGTGACCAGGCCTGTGTTGCTGATGTTGAAATGCGGGTTGTACGTGGGGGCCCAGCTGCCCTGAATGACCTGCTGCACGGCAGAGCCCTCTGTGCGTGCGGTCCTGGGAGGGGTGTCACTCTGCGGTGACAGGTCTCGAGTCTCTCTTAGCTGACAAAGGTGTGCATATGGCAGGGTGTATGTTGAATATAACTTCTTTTAAAAGGTGTTGGTTAATTCAGGAACAGAGGAGAAGGCAGAGCTTTGAGCTTGGAGGTCAATCTCTGTGACTACTTGTCCAAGAAAATCAAATTGCTCATATGCTGCCTTGGTCTTCACCTGGTGAACAGCGAGCAGCAGCAAGGCAGGGAACTGTGACTCTGATGAGGCACTGACCGTGATTTAAAAGGAAAAATATGAATCACAAATACATTCATTGCTCTTTCTTCCCCAGCAGGTTTATGCAAAGTCCATTGTATGTTTGAAAGGTATAAGTGATTAAAAATATACTGAGGTGCTTCAGGTCAGTTCATTTTTAGTAGTGAGTTTAGTCTCTGATAAGTAAGTTCTTGCCCATATGTTTGTTAGGAGAAACGTAGTACCTTTTGAGATCAGTATTTTAAAATAACTTTATCCTTCTTGCTCACTTTTGCATCCCCTTTCAAGCTCTTTTCTGTATCAAATGAGATTCAGTATTTCCAAAGTGAAATTGCACATTCCCAGTTCCTTTTTTCACCCTTCTCCAGGGCATCAATATTCACTTAGCTAAGAAGATGATTGAAGACAGGAGTAGAGACTATATGAATGCACGACGTGTAGCAAAGGTACAACCTTCTGTTGACATTTTTGTTCTATTTAATTCTACAAGCTAGCATTAAACTTGGTTCTTATTTTCAAATAAAAGTGTGTGTTACACTAATAAAGTTGGTATGCTAAAACATTTGTATCAGTTCTATAAAGCATAACCTAAAACAAATGTTCAGTGTGTTTAAATCTGCTGTTCAGAACATTGCTTCTGTTCCAGGAATATGAGACAGTGATGAAAGGTCTGGACCGCAATGCTCCCTCTGTCCCCCCACAAAATACCCCACAAGAGGCTCAGCAGGTAGACATGTGGAAGAAGTACATCCAGTGGGAAAAGAGCAATCCTCTGCGTACAGAAGATCAAACTCTCATAACAAAAAGAGGTAATTTGATATTGCACTAGGACATGTAGCATTGTATTTCTTAGCTCCGTTAATGACCTCCAGCATAAGTAATGATGTGATTCAGTGTGCAGGGATCATGCTGGAGCAGAAGTAGATCAAGTTTCTGGAATTGTTTAGGTGGTTTTTTTAAACTACTCTTAAATTTTTGCTCAAGCCAAGCTGAAAGTAATACACAGATTTTGGGGGACAGTGCTGTAGTCGCCTGCCACTGAACTTTCATTGGAGGTCAGGAAACGGTGGATCACAGCCTGATTTTATGGCTGATGTTCTTGAATGAGTTCTGCTTCTTCCTCTGTGGAGGAGGCAGGTTTTAGCTGCTGGTTATGATTCATAATGTTCCTGGCAATATAAAAGAACTGCAGTTGTGATAGTTGTATTCAAAGCTAATTACTGTTAATATTGTCTGATTTATCTGCTGGTTTTTCTATTTCGTATTTCTGTTGTGCAAGATGGTACCATTTCCGCGATAATATACAAGGAGAATTTCTTACTTTTTTTCTACCCCCCCAGTTATGTTTGCCTATGAGCAATGCCTTTTGGTTCTGGGACATCACCCAGATATCTGGTATGAAGCTGCACAGTACCTCGAGCAATCTAGTAAACTGCTAGCTGAAAAAGGGGTAAGCAGACTGCCATTGGTTTTCTTTCTCATTTCATTGCTTTGACATGGTGTACTGTTAATTTTTCCTCAAAAACTTAAGAACCAAGGATGGGGGTGTGAAAAATATTTAGCACTATAAGTTGTGTTGTGTTCAGAATTTTAAAATTGGGGCTTTTTTAAGAAATAAAAATATTTGCATTTGAGATAAGAATTATGAAAAACTATTTAAGTTTTAGCTCTGGGAGGGGTTTTTGGCCTGATTTTGTGATTCCTTAAGTACTGGGGAGATGATTATCTCTTTGTTGGAGCACTGCATGGAAGTTCACTGGGACTTTTCACACACAGAAGATATTCCATAGATTGGCCTTCATTGTCACAGATGTTGAACAATTATATTATCATACTTATTTTATAACAGGACATGAACAATGCTAAACTTTTCAGTGATGAGGCTGCTAATATTTATGAAAGAGCGATCAGCACTTTATTAAAGAAGAATATGCTTCTTTATTTTGCATATGCAGATTATGAAGAGGTGAGCAAAACCAGTGATGTACTGACGTTAAAACCCAAAGACATCTCCCATCAATAATGTCATTTATTTGAAACATACTGAATACACGGAATTCTATAGAATTAATTTGCTGATTCTTCTAGCCTTAACCTCATTCAGTGTTTCTGCGACTGAGCTGACAAAACAGAGAGGAAAAGCCCATAGCACAAGTTACAAAATCTTTGAAAATCGACTGTCTTTCCACTTAAATATTGACTGTATTTTTCAAATTACTGTGAAGTTGAAAGGCTGATAGATTTACATGAACCGGAGCATCAGCTTCTTCACTTTTAAAACGGGGATAAAGAACACCTTTCCTATCTAATTCTTGGGGGTTTAATGTTTGCATTTGCATGGCTGTGATGGAAATACCCTATACTGCAGCTTTCTTGAAAAATCTCTTTACCCAGGGTACCACCTTATCGCACAGCCTCCGTAATGATTAATGCCCCAACAGTGGTTGGTTTTGCACATGAACCATCAGGAATAAAGGCCGTTTCCCAGTGATCAGATGAGGACTATGGAGTCCTCTGTAGGATATAGTTTGCCCACTTATCATAACACGGAAGAGTCTGTGCAGGAAGATCCTGAGGACAACAGCAGAAAAACCCCTCTGCCCTTAAAAGAAAAAGCCTTCCTTGGCTTTCAGTGCAGCCTCTTGTACCGTAAGCGTACCGGCTATTTAGGTTCTTTAAGTTTGCACAATACAACTTGGAGGGCTGCAGGTGGCAGGGAACAGATGGATTATTTGAAATGCGTAGGTTGGAGAGTGAAGAAGGTGGTTTTCCTAGCTGTCTGCACGTTACTTTTAGACAGAGGTAAAGGAAACAGTCTTCTTATCCCAAACACCTACAATGGCAGTTCTGCTGCAGTATTACTAAATCGGAAAAATACTTGAGACTCTTGCAAAGCATGTACGTAAGCAGTAGTGAGAAATTAATGTCAGAAGTAAAGAAATGACTGCACAAAACAGAAGACACATCTGAGTAAAGGGACTGACATACACAGTGTTCAACTGGGGAAAAAAAGAAACAGAAAAATTTTAGTTTTTTCTTCCGATTGATTTTTACATTCTCACAGGTGATTTGTCATAGTATTACCAAGCAGTCTGTATTTCCTTTTTATTTACTTAGAGTCGAATGAAGTATGAGAAAGTACACAGCATATATAACCGACTCCTGGCTATTGAAGACATTGATCCCACTCTGGTAAGATGATCCTTAGTACTGAGGTTTTCCACGTTTGCGTGGGGAGTCACCTGAGTATACACAAAGAATGGGGAGGTGCTTACAGGAATTCATTGGGTCACAAGGATGATTGAACAGGTGGAGTACTGAGGTGGCAGAATTAGATTAAAATTTCAGCAACGTTGATGATTATAGCCTTTAATCCACTTAGATACACCAAGTTATGTGCACTTTTCTCCTCTGTCTCTTTCGGAAAAATCTCCTAAAACAAGCGATGAAGATGTAAGATATTAAAGATTTCATGACACAGCTCATAAGAATTGGTGTATGTTTCGCGGGCTCAATTAAAATTTCATTTTGCCTCTCCTTAACTGGTTAAAAGCACGTTGCTTTTGCCCATTGTCCTCCCTACATATAGAAATACGCTATCCTGTGTACATGTAGTTTGCAAATAAATTTGTAATGCACCTTATTAAGTATCAGAGAGTATTGCTGTACATCTGCTTAAGTTATATAGTAAACAACATTGTCTGTAGTGCCAGCTGTGCTAGTACTGAACAAATAGTGTGAGAAGTAACCTGCCCTCAAAAAGTTACTTAATTTATAAATAGACAGGACAAAGCATGAGAAGGCAAAAGAAGGTCTGAGGTGTAAAATTAAACAACAGGTCAGCGTCAGAGGAAAGGTATCCTTTTACAGACACTTTCTACTCATTAAAGACAGATCATAATGCTTTGCAAATACAGTTTTCTGAGAAACCATATACCAGTTCCTCCTATGTGTGGAATGCTGTTGTTTGTGATCTAATTCGGAGCGAAGGCAAGTTAAATCCCAAAGAAACGCAAATCACAAATTTGCCACTGAATTAAATAGCACATTCATGATTTCCTTGATAGGGTATAAATATTTGCAGACAGGATGATTTGTATCTGGGATTGTATAAATGTACAGGAAAATGCTCCATCAGGCCTTTTGACTGTTCTTTAGCCTGACAGATGTCTTAACTTCATTGGAAAGTTACCATTTTTACAATAAGCCTCCAGTTCTCTGAAGGCACCAGCTTACGTAAATAACATTCATCTACTTACCTGCCCTTCCTTGAAAAATCTGTGTATTAACTATTGTCATTTCAGGGGGTCAGTCTTACGTATATTCCATTTTTAAAAAAAAAGTATATGAAAAGCTTTACCTCAGTATTTATAACAAAACAACATATAGGCACAACACAGGCTTGTTTCTATTATGACTTATTAGCTGTATTTTGTGAGTAAAGATTATTTCGGATATAATAAAAAAACTATTACATCCTAGTATTCTTTGTTAGCACTGATACTTATATAAATATTAATATGCACCTTAGGTTTATATCCAATATATGAAATTTGCAAGGCGAGCAGAAGGCATAAAATCTGGAAGAATGATATTTAAGAAAGCAAGAGAGGATGCTCGGACCCGCCATCACGTCTATGTTACAGCAGCTTTAATGGAGTATTATTGTAGTAAGGTAATCATAGATGCTTAATTTGATATTAAAGTGTGAGGAGGATGCATAGCTCACTGGAGCTAATAACATACTTCTTTTTAATGTTTGCAGGATAAGTCTGTGGCCTTTAAGATTTTTGAGCTAGGGCTGAAAAAATACGGGGACATTCCAGAATATGTACTGGCATATATCGACTACCTTTCTCATCTTAATGGTAAGCTTTAAGCTTTGAGAGGTCTAATGAAACATTAATCTGCCTTCTCTGCGAGTTTAGGTTCAGGCCAAGTTCTTAGTATTTTAGTTTTAATTCTTCCTGAAGAGCAATGAAACCTCTTCATGAAACTCAGCAATTAATTTGAAGACAAAACCTGCTGGTTTGCCCTTACTGAAGTTCCAGAGGTACACTGACATTAGATCTTGATTCTACTGAATAGAGGAGAGTAAACTTTCCAAATTGTAACTCACTTGCATTACAGCAGTTTTACAGCATCTGTTGTGAACAGTGGGAAGTACACTGAGAAATCTAAATCCCAAGGAGAAAGATCTGTAGGAGGTTGAAATCAGCATGAGAGGAGTGGTCAATTAGTTGGTCCCAACTAGAAGTAATTTAAACTTGTTCTCCCCAGGTAGATGAGATGAGCAAGATGTAAAAGCAGTATTGTGAATATTGGTCCTACTTGGCAGTTGCCGGGGAGCTGGTTTGCGATGCAAAGGGCAGGGCATGGACAAGGCACGCAGCTCCCTGCCTGTGCCAGCACTGGGGGCACGGGCGGCTGGGGAGCCCCGGGCAGGAGGTGGAAGGTCTCTCTGTGGGATTCCCTGATGCACGAGGTAATATGTTAAAAGAAACGGAGCTGCTGTGGGGAGCAGGGGCTGACAGAGACCTTTGTGTGGAACTGTCCTGGTCTGTGTTTCGTGGGGAAGTAGAGAAGAGTGGTTCATCCCAGGCTCTTCCTCTGCACAGTCCTGTCTCCCAGGTACTCATTAGATTTTCAGATTTCTTCAGGTATTTCTTCACATATTCAGGACTCCAGGTCAGTATTTGTAGCATAACAACAGAGAGGTGTAACACAATCAGGTTTTTATTATGAATTGCTAGCTCAATTTTGTGAGCCAGCTGCCATGCCGCTGGTGTGAGCAGTAGCTGCAGGTAGCTGTGCTGCTGGATCTTCTGAACCTCCCAGTGCGTTCTGTAGGCAGCAGGCAGGTGAATCTTTTCTCTCAGACTACAGTAACTTTTTTTTTTTTTTCAAGCTCTGAAAGTCTGAACAGATTTAGAGAATTTTTTTCTCCTGTGAGCTGTAAACAGAGAAGTTTTTTTCAAGTCAAAGTATATTTAATTTTGCAATAAACTGTTTTAGGTCTACATGAATATTTGCAATGCCTTTCCATAGATTGCCATCAGGAAAAAGTATCTCAAAACTTGCCAGGGTATTGCTCTCTCTTAGCAACCCAGCAAGAAAGTTGACCTCTGAACTCATGTAAATGTAAGATACGGTAAAATACAGAGCAAGAGAGACAGGGCAGAAGCTAGCAGTTTTAAGAACAAAACCACCAACCACCCCATTCTGCCAGCTGGCAATGTTCAAAGGCTTGACTGCTCATTGGGAACCAGGTCTAATAATTTGGGGAGGACTTCTGAGGAATATATGAGTATATTAATATTGCCCTAATTTATAAGGGAAGTAATGAATTGAAAGGCCAAATTTAAAATTACTGAGATACACCATTGTGGTAATTAAATGGAAAAAACAGAGATCCTGAAGAGATGCCAAAAAATATCTGTGCTGTTGTAAAAGAACCTGTAGTAGGATCGGTTTGTTGCTATCAACAAAAATAGACTTTCAAATAACAAATTCACAGTAGAATTTAACATTGGTAAAGTTTTATGTAGGTGTGCAGATTTTTTTTCTGCTTACTGAAATTCAAATCCAGGTATCAGAATGTCAGCCTTATATTCAATTCAATGTACATATTTCTTTGAATGGACATGATTTTAAATTGTCTTTAATATATTTTACTCAGTGTGATTTTTTTTCCTTTTTCTTTCTGTTTTTAAAGAGGACAATAATACAAGAGTTTTGTTTGAACGTGTTTTAACTTCAGGGAGCCTTCCACCTGAGAAATCTGGGTACGTCTGCAAAAGCAGTTTCTCTACACTAAAAAAAGATACATAACCCCTTTCAACTACAAACATCCCAAAGAAATTAGAAAAATGAACAGAAGGACAAAATTAGGTACAGATGTTCCTTCCCATCTTCATGCTGTCTAAAATACCAACAACTGTGACAGATTTATGAAAGTCCCTATCCCACTTGTAGTGAAATTCATTAGTTTATTGACTTTAAAACTTCACTGACGCAGGATTGTTGAGGATAGAGTGCAAAATCCTCCTGCACAGTAAGGATTCAATGGTTTGAGCAGGTGGCATGGCTAATGACACGTACCGCTCACCAGATAGATGGGGAGAGGGAGTTGAGAACATCTTTTGGGAGCATTATACTAGAGAAGGTGAGTCAGGAATTTATTGAGGAGACTGCTGAACAACTCCTAGCCAACTGAAAATAAAATAGTAAAAGAACCAGAAAAGACTTGGACTAACCACTCACTGCTACATTTTTGTTACTACTTTTTAAATTTATTTCTCTGAAAAAAATGGTTATCAAACCCTTTGCAGTCCAAGTGTTCACCGTTATTGTTCTGGTAGACATAGGCATCAAACCTAAGAAATCAAATGTCGCACTGCTGTGCACATTCATTCTGCACTTCAATTCTGATCGTTCATGAGAAATAGTTTTATGACCATTTTAAAAGTGAGAAAAACCAAGAATTTAAAAGCTGAATCTTCTTCAAAGGTGAACTCCAAAGCTAAAATGAAAGCTGAATCAAGTCCAGAAATGTGGTCAGGTGTTGCCTAAGTTATGTGAGATTTTCCACAGAGAAATAAGCAGTAACTATATGTGTTTTGGGCCATGTAAAATTCTGACGTGCTGCCTCTTGTGTTATAGGGTATTGCTCTTGCCTGCTAGAATATGCTAGTATATGCAGATGAACTAAATCATAATCTATGTTGAAAAGTCCTTCACATATCAAGATCAGAGTAAAATTCTGTGTAGCAGGATGAGTAAAGTCTATTTGTGCATCTTACATTGATGATAAAAGCTTACCTCAAATGCTGAAGTCATTTACACCAGTAATCCTTGCTTTTTCGTAACAAAATCCTTTACGATCCACTATATTGAAAGCTTTTACAGAAATATATAGGGCACTGGGAAGGTAATGCATGGTATCGATGCATCTAAAGTAAATAAGAGAAATGCTCATGTGTTCCCAGATCACCTCCTTTTAATCTCTCCTCTCATATGTTTTTTAATTCGGTCGTGATCAGTAATTCTTCCTCCTTCAGCAACTGTCTATTTATCTGTTCTTTTATAGGGAAATCTGGGCTCGGTTTTTAGCTTTTGAAAGTAACATTGGTGATCTAGCTAGTATACTGAAAGTTGAAAAACGGAGATTTACTGCATTCAAGGAAGAATATGAGGGTAAAGAAACAGCTCTGCTGGTAGATAGGTATAAGTTCATGGATTTGTACCCTTGCTCTGCTAGTGAACTGAAGGCCCTTGGTTATAAGGTAAGTGGATAAGAACACTTAATTTTACTGTTATTCTTTTCAGTCCTAGCAAACTTAAGCAATTCCTTGTTTAGAACTTGCCTTACACTGTTTTTGCTCGATAGAAAAACAGGTAAAGGAGGGCTGGTACGCCTCCTCCTTGTGTTGTTGGGCAGCAAAGTGCCAGGCGTTGTGGGCCAAGGGCAGAAAGGAGCAAGGAACACGATTAACAGATGCAGCTTCATGTATTTACCTCTCGCCTTCCCATGGAAACGTTGATGTGTTAATGCCGTCACCACCCAGCTACAGGCCTCCACTTCAGACTTAAACCTGAGTGCCTTCAAAAACCACAATTCTTTTGGAAGTTTGTAGAATCAGGTTATCTGCATGAAATATCGCTGGCTGCCTTTCCACTCCAGTTGGCAAAACTCCGCTGGCTTTGCTGAGAGCTGTATCAAAACAAATATACTGTGCTCCCAGTGATTGCTGCAAATGGCTGAGGAAAATTATCTATAGGGATTAGCGGCTGTCTGCTTTTTTTCAGTTGTTTATTATGGCTATAAAGTGCTTTGGTGCTGCTATTTGGAATTTAAAGTCTAGGCCAGACACCTGTATCTGGTGGTCTCCCATCTTGTTTCTGACCACATGTATTTTAACTACTATTTTAGGCATGTGGAAGGCCATAACACTTTGGAAAACCATTAGAATAGAATAAAATGTTGACTTTTTTTTTAAATCATTATTATTATTTCTAAGTATGATGTAAAATAGGCTGCCAGAGAGGCAGAAACAGCTCTGTTGGAGCAACTGCTGTTTCCCATTTGCATGAACAGGAAGAGAGCCTTCAATTCCTGTCTCAAAAATAGTGCCTCAGCTTCCACTTATTTCTTATACAGAAAAGTAATTTTCGAAAAATACAGAAGTCATCAAAGTTAGCAAAGCAGCTGAATTATTGGTCTTCACACAGTTGTAAAATATTCTGATAGGTGGAAATAAGAGTCACATTGAGCCACTGAATACTCTTCTTTTCATGCATTTGGGACAAAATTATTTTGAAGTTACAGGTGTGCTTACAAGAGAGTATGTCTTGATAAATGCATGGGAGGTGGTGTGTACCTAAGATGATTCAGCCCTTGGGCTGGTTTCTGTTGCTTATAACGTGCCAAAATACAATCTTACTTGAATGCCTGCTGACTGCCTTATGCTTTATTTCTTTTCCAGCTAAAGCAATCTAGGGAATGAAATGAGGGAGAAATGATAGTTATGAAGGCCTAGTGGTCTGCACCTGTTCACCTAAATCTTTTTAACCTAAAAAAAGGAACCACTCAAAAATGACAAACATGGTCCCATTCAGCAACAAAACCAAGTGTTTCCACTCCCAGCTGGGACACTGTAGGACTAAAATGCTTGATGAAAACATGCAAGTTTTGCCCAGATGGTCTTCTAAGAAGACATCTGAAATTATAATGATGACAAAGCGAGAATAAGTGACTGGTCTAGAGAGTTTTGTTCTGTAATTTAAACAAGCAATGTGATCCTGCCAAGTTCAGTGCTCTCTAATTGGCTTTCGCAGGATGTCTCCCGTGCCAAGCTGGCAGCTATAATTCCAGACCCTGTGGTTGCACCTTCCATCGTGCCTGTTCTCAAAGATGAAGTAGACAGAAAACCTGAATATCCAAAACCAGACACTCAACAAATGATTCCATTTCAGCCAAGACACTTAGCACGTAAGTCAAATGTTCAGTCAGAAGTGGTTATATTTCACCTGGTGGCAAGTTACTAACCTGGGTGTTTAGCAAACCTAATCACAGAGACTTTCCTAGTCTTCAGTCATCTAAACATGAACTTAAATTTTAGGCTGTCATTTAATTGGATTGCTAAAGGCCTATATATTTTACTTAATCCAAAGGTCACATGGAAATAAGTGCAAGTAGTTTGGGGTCTGGTAAATGGTAATAAGCTGTTACACGCACTGCTCATAGACTTCAGATCACTGACTAAACAATATGTAATTAGTAGAGGCAAAAGTGACAGGGTAGTAGTTATTTGCATCAAATAAATAATAATGCTGCAACAGCAATTCAAGTCTAGCTGTCTTGCCCTGGCTTCATACAGTTTTTCTTCCCACAGCTCCAGGTTTACATCCTGTCCCAGGTGGTGTATTTCCTGTTCCACCAGCAGCTGTAGTTCTCATGAAGCTCCTGCCACCTCCTGTTTGTTTTCAGGTTTGTTTTAATGAATTCTGGAAACTTCAAAAAGTTGTCAAAGAGATTCTGTTTTGACAGAACCACAGTATGTATCACTCTGTTGAAGATAATCTTCTAAACTTCTTTTTTGGTGTAACAAATCAGGGTCCCTTTGTTCAAGTGGATGAGCTCATGGAGATATTTAGAAGATGCAAACTGCCAGACAGTAAGTTATTTGTTCACTCTGGAGTCTGATGGGGCTGCATATGACTTTGTTTTACATATGGATATTGCTGTCTAAAATCCAGACCTCATTATAGATGTGTAATTATTATTTAAGAGTATATTGTTGAATTTGCTATGTTTGTAGGTTGGAATCTACATGAGATGTTTGTACATTTAACTATGGGGAGATCAACAAAAAGTTGAAAATCACCAGCTGCAACTTCAATAACATTTTGGTGGTAACCATTAAAAGAAAGAAATTAAGATTTTCAGAATATCCTTTAAAAAAAGCAAGGCGTTATTTCTAGCAGCATTGTAACTGTAACATTAAATTACAAATTTGCAGTATGGTAAGCACGTTCATCAGTAGGCATAACTCTGAATGCACATTGTTGCAGTGCTTGAGAATGGTTCAAGAGCAGTATTTTCTGAGCTTCTATAAAGAAGGTAGAGTTCTGAAATATAAAAACGGGACAGACCCGTACTCCAGGCTTCATGTAAACTCTGGCAGATGATAATATGCTACTTTTCACCCCCTCTGTTAGTGTAACGAGCAAATGATCAGAGAGAAAGCAAGCTAGGATTTAATTTCTTTTAGAGTGAAAATAAAACATCTACTTAAATTATACATGGTATTTTTGAAGCTTTCTCTGTTAAGCAGAAACTGACTTGCTATGCATGCTTTCTGATGAATCATGAACTAGTTATATACTGTTTCCCCAATAGGCTTTCCTGTTTTATTAAGCTTGCAAGTGACCTCAATACTTGTGTAAAGGGAGGTCTCAAGCTGAAGCAGCAGCATTTACTTCGTAGTCAGTGTTTGCCATAGCTCAGAGTTTTAGACAGTTGAGACTTAACATTTGTAGGAGAATAGGATAGGAAAATGTCTCATGTTCCAGAAATCTCCACAATGTATCTATCTTGGTGTCCCTGTTAGAAATAAGCATGCAAATCAGGGAATTTAGTTTCACAAATTAAATTAAACTTTTTCTCTTTCTAAAGCTGTTGATGAAGCTGTACGAATAATTACTGGAGGCCTACCTGAAATAGCTGTGGAAGGCAATGGACCTGTGGAAAATAATGCTATGCTCAATAAGGCTGTTAAGAGACCTCACGAAGATTCTGACGACGATGAGGAGAAAGGATCTGTAGTTCCCCCTGTACATGACATTTACAGAGCACGACAGCAAAAGAGAATCCGGTGAAACAAGTTTGGACTTCTACTGTGATAGACAAAGACTTGCATTGAGTCCATCAGTCTTAAAAGTCAAGCATTTAAAAGGGACAGCTGCAAACAAAAAAAAAAAATGTTGAAAATGGTTTTGTTACTGTGGTGCCTCTTCTCCCATGTGGTTCTTGATCTGAAAATGGCTGGAACAACCTTAGAATGTGCTCTGAACAAAACTAGGTTTTCAAAACCAAAAGTGCACAATGTCAAAACTGCATTTTGTCCTTCGAGGGTGTTCATATCTACCACTTGAAATCTTGTGGGTTTTCAACAGTTTTATTTTAAAAACTGGATGGCTTATACTTGTGAAGCATTTTTAATTCACATTTTCTGGAAAACAGTTGTTCTCAGTTTGTTCATGTAGTGTCCTGCCTTATTGTTCGTTTTTATTTATGGCAGAATGTATGGAATCTGTTTTGTAGTTGAAAATGGAAAAAAAAAACCCATTCCTTTAAAATAAAAGGATATCCAT
The DNA here is from genome assembly GCA_013401275.1 of Pandion haliaetus. Taxonomy (NCBI): domain Eukaryota; kingdom Metazoa; phylum Chordata; class Aves; order Accipitriformes; family Pandionidae; genus Pandion; species Pandion haliaetus. The sequence goes on along the minus strand of VYZV01003311.1, from coordinate 42,068 downwards.
AACATCATGCCTCATTCTGGTTTTATTCAAACACAACAAGTTGTTACTTAAGTATTACTCAGCCACTTCAAAAGCAATGTTAATAAGACCATCACAGGAAATTGATCAGAGCGTACATATTAAATGAGCTTTTTTCCTTTTTTTTTAGAGGATACAGTATACTTTTGCTTTTAATTCCATGACTGTTTAAAGAAGACAGCATCGTAAGACAAACTCAGTACATATTTTTAACGTGGATTGTCCAGGAGCACTAGCTAACACAATCTGTTCCTGGGTAACTGCATTGGTCTTCCACTTAAGGTACAAAGCTAAATGTTAATATATTAGCTACATAGTTTAACCCGTTATTTTCAAACAAGCTAACAAAAACACTATATGAACTTTTGAAGCAGTTTCTATGCATACTTTAGATTTTAACTTGTAATTGACTATTCAGAATTGCACTCTGGTAAGACCATAAGAACCCCTGTGGACTACAGGAAATTCAGATACTCCGACAAGTTGAAAAAACATTGGTGCCAGCAGCAGTAGAGATGACTGTAGGTCAGTGCTCCTATCCATCAGACTAAAAGGTGAAACAGCGTACGTATAACCATATAAAAGTTCACAGGGAGGTAGGGTCTGGCCTTATCAATCCTAGAATTTCTTTTTTGCTTTGCCACTTAATAGTATCTCCCAATTTCTTTTAAAGAGGATGCCGAGAAACTATTTGTCAACCACTAGCATGAAAAAGCCAACCTGGGAAAATCATTAACATGATTTGTACCCGTAGGCATTTATTACAGACTCCTTACACCTTGCCTGTTGAAAGGCCTACAACACCCACCCACAGAAGCACTTGTTCCCACCAGGTGTACCCCCCAAAGGTGAGACTGGAGCCAGATGGGGGTACTGCACTTTTTTCTACATGCAGCCTGAGGATCAAACCCTGACTCTGAGGAGATATGGGACTTACTTACTGTATCAACCCTGCAAGCAATACGCATGCACAACGCATGCTTCGATGTCAGAGTAACCAGGAGTTGGCAGTCATGGACATCTGGACCCTGAAGTCCAGAACTGGGAGCAGCCATCTCCTAGATTAAGCAAGTACAATGCAATCCCATTCATTCTGGCATCAGTCACATACTTTCCAAAGCCTTTTCTAAGTATGTTGTTTCACCATGATGCTGTTCCTCCCCACATCGCTGAGATCATCCCCTACAGCATCTACATTGTTGTAGTATGCATAATTCACAGGGGCCGTTGAAGGCAGCTTCTAGGCAACACTACAATATAAAATAACAGCAGCAATTTATAACTTGTGCAACTCTCATTTAACAAAAATGAAAACAGCTTTGTCTTGGTTATTTATTTTTTTATATCTCTAGCAATAATGTTTCTGGTAGCTCTTTCGTTATGCAAACTACCGAATTAATTTTTTGGAGCTGCAGAGCTATAGGCTGTATTTTGAGGTGGATCCTGCACTAATAACAAAGTACAGTAAGCAGATACAGCAGTCTCGAAGACCTCTGTAGTATCCGTTGCTGATTCAAACAGTGAAATAGACCACACCAAAAACCTACTCAGGACTTTTTTTTTTTTTTTTTCTGGCTAACCAATCTAATCTTTGAGTTACCAAAGAAACATGCAAAGACAGACATCTATTTTGCTATCAGAGTACATTTAGCCAAGAGAAAAATCACTTATCTGAGCTGGTGATCTCTTACAGGGTTTTGGTGGGGTTTTTTTCCCCTGGGGAAGGGGGTTTGTAATGATTTGTTTTATAGTTGCACAGGCTAATATGGAATAAAAGGTCTTACTTATCCCACCTCCCTCCAAACTCAAAGTTAGTGCAGCTATATCTGCACTGACATTTAAAGGAAAACTGGAAAGGGAAGCATCAACACTGATACATAATCAAGCGCTTCCTTCTATAAGTTCTATTATTTTGGTTGACTACTTGGATTAATAAAATGAACCTGGATGTTAGCAATAAAAGGGCCCTTTATTTATTTTACGTAACTTGTTCAGGTTTTTTTTAAAGATGACAACACATTCTATTTTGGATAGTCTAGTACTTGGGACACTTACTGTTAGCAACTATGAACTTTGCTTTCAGAAAATCATCAAATTTTGATTACTGTAATACAGCATTGTGCTCAACTAGAGGAAAATTTCAAATGTACTTACCTCTTAGCTGAGTTTGAAATTGCAGTAAGGCTGTAAGATCATTGACCTCTTCTCTGAACACTCATCTATACAATATGTAGCTAATTAAATTCAAGACCTACAAATATTTTAATGTTCAAGAACACCTTTACAAAGTGAAAAAAAATCTCCTACTGAAAATATTCCCTGTATATTCAAACTAACATTAAATCATTCACTTCTCACAGTACGTTAAAATCACTTCCGATAGTGCTCTGCACTTCCTGGATATTTTTGAAGACATGATTGAATATGCAACCATCTCCAGTTGTAGTTTTAAAAAACAAGTAAAATTTTCAGCCTAAAGTTTCACACACTTTAAATCCACCTTCTGAAAATGACAAAGATTTACTTTAAAATTAGTATTTCACATAAAAAGGAGTGAACTACTAGCAAAACAAAGGTAAGAAATGCCACTTTTATCAAAACATTTTAGCTCTGCCCTTCTGAAGTCTTTACAAGAGATAAATACAGCTGCAATCTATAAGATTGCCACCTTTGTAAGTACTGTACATAGCAGAGGACAGTTACCAAATAACCAGAAAATTTGCTACAAAAATATATTATGTGTTTTGTAACATCTGCAGGTAAACAGCAAAAAAATGCTATTAAAAATGCAGTAAAATGCAGAAAAAACTAGTAGCCTACCATACTAACCATAATGTTACAGTAAAGTGCTGTTCGGCTTTGTTTTTTGCCCTGTTAAAAGTTTCTCTTACCTAGAATTTTAGCTTTCTTCTTAAGTCTTCAAAGCAAGATTTTTTTAAAGCCAAATCATCCCTTCTGGGAAGGACCATTGCTAATCTGCTCTGGATTAATTAAACTAAATTTACAGTAAATTAGAGTAAAATGCCCTAAAATGAGCCACTTAAACACCAAGTTTGGTTCTGAAACTTGTCCTACCTAGCATCAGCTCAAAAATCTAAAAATTGCAGCCAGAAGACTACCAAGACATATCCTCCCGGGTTGCATACTTACATTAAAAATGCATCTCTCTTTCATCATTTACTTCAAAACCCCTCTTGCATCTCATGTATTTTCCTCATCAATCATCACTAGTGAATTAAAAGGGACCAGTATTTACACGGAAAGCTGTTTTCCTAGACAAATATTGGTGCAATTTTTTAAAATAGCTGACAATACCGTATTGGTAGCATACAAACTGGTTTTATGATTCTTCTGACTTCCCTACAAGTTGGGATTCTTCCTTAGTCAGTATTTTGCCAAGGACTGCATCATAGTAAGGGCTGAAGACCATTTTGTTGTAGTTGACAAGACGAATATACTTGACAGCAATCTCTTCCAGCTCTCTTTGAATAGGGCCTAATCCTCCAGGAATAGCAGGTAATGATTTCTGGTGACTAGATGCAAGATAATTCTCCAGAAACTTTTGAATTCGAGAATCTGGAAAAATTGGACCAAGGGTTTTGGTTTGTTTCCAGAAGAGACAGTCAGTTAGAAATACGTATGTAACCACGTAAAATACAGAAAGCTTGAACATAGTAAACAAGTATTCGAAACAGATTAAATGAGAAACCATGCATGACATGCCACCAAGAGTTTTACAAAGACAGTCGAGTGGTCACTTGAGAACAGAGCATTTTTGTCAAAGCATACCTATTAGCTTGCATATGGCATTATCCGGGCTGGCCACTGCTTGGATTTGTCCTTTAAGTACAGTTTCTCTCTCAGCTGAGAATGGTGTAAAGCCGTGCTGGGAAAGGCAGCTGTTAACTTCAGCACACACCTTTTCACCGATGGTAGCCAAAGATTCCTTCAGGTTAAAGGACCTAGAGAATGTGGGGTAGAGCATTACTTAGGTATTTTAGTTATTCACTTTTTCCCCATCTTTTAAAAATAAACAATCCATTTATAGTTGCCTTATTTATCAAATGTAATAGAAGCAGTGTAATCCAGATAAAGCCAGAACTATAAAGAATAATACATTTTGTATATATGAAAAATAAAGTTGAGATATAGAACGAGGAGGTAGGATAGCATTAAAGATTTCCAGCCTGAACAATCCATTCAAATAAGAGCTGACTTTCTGCCTAAACAGACAGCTCTGACTAATGCAAAAAACAGTTACCAACCCATAACGTGCACCGCAATCATTCTAAATCTGCAAGCAGCTTACTGTACCACACTGAAATTTTCAAGGGAGCCTGGCCCAAACTGTGAGTGAGCATGGTTAGCTGCTTGCACTGTCATGCACCAACCAGGCATCGTGAAAAACATATTCTAAAAAAAGGAGCGTGTAAATATCAGAAAATAACAGAGCAAGAAAAGACAGTTCTGTCTGAGTAAGCTGAATAAAAATTGTCAGCCTGGGCTCATAAAAAGCCCTCATCACTTTCTCTACATATTCTGCAGTCCACATCCAGAGAAAGGCTTAAACTGATTATTTACTAGGCTGAAAGCAGAACTATACCCACCTCTGTTACTAGGACTATTCAATACTCACGGAAGATGCATTCCTGTCAGCAGCACCTTGACAATGGTTTTGATTTTCTCAGCAAATCCAGGCATATCAACAAGTGCCGAGCCTGCTGCACTGAACGTGACCAGAAGGACTGTCCCAGTCAAGAGGAGTTGCTCCAGCTCCAGCTGTATTTCCTGAAAGCGGGTCTGGTCCATTAGCACTGTCTGCAAGGAATGAGGAAGCCAGCACAGGATAAAATCAGTATGCTGGGCTGTGAAGTGACATTGTGATGCCTACCTATTCACAGCAGTGAAGACAAGACAAAGACACAACACATGCTCAGCAGCCAAGTATCAGGAACAAAATGAAAAAAATTAACTCCCCTTTTCCAACTAAGTAAGTTTCAATACTGAAAAAGAAGTACCTAAGAGCTACAAGAGCTCTTGATCAAGAGATAAATGTTTCAGTGTTGTACTTGTTGCAAAGCTACAAATTCAAACAGCTTCTGTTATATCCCAGAAATAGAAAAGCAGAACAAGCACAGAAATCAATTTTTCTGTTAAATACCTACTTCTGGAAAAGGCCTGTTTACATGGTCCCACTTTAGGAGCTTCAGATAGGCCTGATTTTGTACAGCAGTGGAGCACAAGGCAGAAGCTCCACCAGTGGCACCATCACCACTACAGTGGGGAGGCAACATCTTACATCTCAGCTTTGCAAGATCGTCTGCTGCTTCTTGCAACCACCTTGTGACAAAGTCTAAAGAATCTGGAAGAGCAGGAAAAAAACACTTGTTAAGAAAATTCCTTTTCAAAGTTAGGTTTTTCCACCAATAACCTCCAAATAATCCCGTTAGTTACTAATACCCATGATATCAGTTATTGACATGCATTTCATTTATTGCATTAAGCAGAACATCTAAAGCAAAATTAAAACCACAAAGCTACAGGAAATTGGAGGTGAGATGATGCTAGGTAATTATGCCCTACACTGTATTGAAATGAAATTAAACTCCAGTGTACTAAGTGCAGAACCGCTGTTCCGGCAGATTTTTTCAAACCACAGTTTTGGGGCACAAGCTGTCATTTACTATACGAATTTTAGAACTTATTAAAAAATCTGATTTCTTTTCATGATCTACAAGCAAAGACATGCAGTTTACTGGGAAGTCAGAGGGGAAGAAAGAAAGGAACAAAGTCATACTTGGCTGTTTCTCAAGAAACTCCTGAAACTTCTTTCTTTCATATTCAGCAGACTGCTGCATTAATTTTGGCCTAATACTACTGACAGCGAAGTTTGCCATATCCATTTTCATTAGGTCTAATACAGAGAAAATTGCTCTAAACAAACAAACAGAAAAAGTTATTCAAGGCTGCAGATGTTTAAGAGGTACTATTTACAAGATTTATTATAGATTCTCTAAGGAAAGAGCAAAAACATGCATGGGAAACATTAACAGGGTGCTTAACAATTTAAGAGCATGAGACAAGAGAGGAAGCTTGAGCAAGCATGTACATGCATGCATGTGCCTCTTCCAAGCAGGAAATAAATCTTGCTCTCCTGTAAAAAAGCCTCCATGGAATTAACTTTACTAGCCCCGAAGATTCTATTTCCCAGGAACGTGCAATATCGTATGTTGAATACATAAAAAGACATCTGGGTTTCCAAGCTTGCATACTATCTCTGTTGGCAGCCTAGAAAGCCAGCCTCAGTGGGAAGCGAATAATCAGATCCAAAGGGAAAAAAAAAAAAAAAAAAAAAAACAACAACAAAAAAAAAAAAAAAAAAAAAAAAAAAAAAGAAAAACACCTCAATTTCAAAGCAACCTAATTCCTGCTGGCAATATTTCTGCCAAGTCAATCCTGAACTCCTGGAAGCTTATCAAATTAGAAAACAACAAGATTAAGGAAATTTCTTCTAACTATTGAGACCTTGAGCTGTTCAACTGAGAACATGGGGACAAAGCAGAAGCCTCTATGCTCCTGTATGTGGTATGTACACACCCTTTAGAACTGAAAGGGTATTATACAGGGAATGGGGTGGGGGGTAAAGAGAGCTCAAATGGGGCGGGGTGGGGGGAAAGGACAAACTGGTTGGAGAACAATAATACCTTTTTTCCTACACTCCTGCTTGGATTTCTTCCCCTCCTGCTGTCGATATTAAATTCTAATACAAATTGACCATTCACCAGCTATCTTAAGGCTTATATGCATTTGGCATTTAAGAAAATGTCCTTCAGTGACATGCAGGAGCCAGACAAATACTCCAATTCACCAGAACAAATACGGTCCTTGTTAAAGACTTCTGGAGCATCTCTCCCCTTCACACCCACAACTATACCCCTTTCCCTATCACTCTTTTTCCACAAAGATCTGCAGATTTCCCTGCTGAACACCCTCCCCCCCCATCTAAAATTATTGAAGAGACTCTCAACATGACTAATAAATACCATATCAGTACCTGAACAGAGGAACTATTTCATTAATATCTTTCAGTTTTTTAATTTCTTCATCTCGAGCTGGAGCACAGAGAGTCCCCATCATCCCAATAACAAACTCAACCAGTTTAGAAATGTCAAGGGCCCCATTCTCTGCCTCCTGTTTTATCAAATCCAGATCAAGAACTTCCATAATCTGACTTCTCAGTCTAGTATGACCAGGCAACAAGAAAGACAGGAGATTCTGAAATAGAAAGTTTTTAACAGTGCATTAGTTCTACATGTCAAATACTACAAGGATCAAAACAGTTATTGAACCACTTTTTATTGAAACTAACTGCCCTTTACAAGTGGAATTTTTTTTTTT
>VYZV01003310.1:48002-73240 GCA_013401275.1 Pandion haliaetus | reverse complement strand
TAGCTTCTGCCTAGTCACTCAGTTTTCTTAGTAAATGCTTTGTGTCTCTGTTTGTGAGAATTACAATCAAATCAATATTTGAAGGAGTCCAAGAAGAAAGGAAGTGATTACCATACTGAAAACAACCCCAACCAAAACAAACCAAGAAAACACTATGAAAGCCCATAGGCCAAACATTTTCAGACACAGGCTATAAACCCTAATAGGAAACATTCTGACTTCACATTATTTTTATCTACTGTAACTTTCATTTCATAATTATAGAGGAAAGGGGATCAAAATCATTTACAAGTGCAGACTAAATATTTTACAACAAAAATGCAAAGATGTGATATTCTGGTAATATCTAATTCATCATTCACTTGGTTCTAGATGTATACTATAACATCAAGCACATATCCATTACTGGTCACCAATCCAATTCACATTCCAATAAAACCAATAAAAATCAGTTTTTCATTCGCATTTTGTAGGAATGGCATTTTAAGAATCTCTTGGAGAGATCCCTGGCTTCTCAGGAAAGGGCTCTCAGAATTTTTGAAAAGGAACAAGCAATACCATTTATTTCTGCTTCTCTAGATGTTCAATAGGAGTTTTAATTCAGAACTATTGTGGTTATTCAAGTCATTTTAGCTAACTTTTTCCAAGTTTTAAGGGCTTGGCATACAGTATTAAGTTTCATCTGTAAGCACCATAACTTCACATACAAAGCATTTTTTTTTATTATTATCAGTATACAATGTCAGTGTACAACATACACTTGATTCAAAAGTACTTCCAAGTTTAATTGAAACAATCCTAATGGTTCCCAAACAAAAAATTAAGTCAAATAACACTTTTTTTTCCTCTAAATTATTATAACTTAGATAAGGCCAACATAACAGTGAAACACAACAATGTACAGTAAATTAAAACCTAACTTCTACTTCTCAATTTCCAATTTAGAAATTATACAGGATGGGAAGATAAACAAAGCTGAAAATTCAGTAACCCTTATTTCAGTAGGAGGGTATCACGAACGTTAGGTTGGTTACCGGGCAAGGAAACTGTCTACATGAATTCTGCTTTGATTTGTGGCAGTCCTTGATGCCACTTCAATTTAGGCCAAGTATGGCCAAGAAACAGCTCACACTTGCAAACTAAGAAGCAAGACCGATCTATACCTCATGTGGAGCACTCCTGGTGACCAGTTTGCCCAAAAGGTAGCACAGTCCGCATTTATCTGTTTCTTCTCCTTTGCAGAAGACGGGAATTTTCCTGGTTTTGATACAGATATCTTCATTCATTTCTTGCATGTCACGTTCATGAAGGGAAATGGATTATTCAGCTTAACCATAATGTTTTACTCACTGACAACTGAAGAACTATAGGAATAGCTCTGCCACACACCAGTGACGTGCCTAGTCATTTTTCAGCTTCATAAATAAGTCAAAGGTAAAGGAAATCTATTTTTTTATTAACCAGCTTCTAAAACTAAGTCATTTATGCTTCACTCTGCCGAGACCCCTAGTCAAAGGAAAAGAAAGCCAACTGCAATAAGTTTACCAGTAGGTTGCTTTATTAAAATCTGTAAGGTGAAATTTTTCAACACAATCAAATCATCATAAAATACGTTATGTATTTATGATAAATTAAACTGTTATTACATGTCTTTTCACTCTAACACCACCCTTGGGAGCAAGGGATTTTGTAAGTTCCAAATATGTGTTATTGTAAGGTGCTGTTCTACTTAAGGTTAAGTTGCATTTTCCATTATAAAACCCCATTTCCAGGGTTTTATTACTCAGCCGTAAAAATCTGCTTGGAGCTGAAATACAGCATGTAAAGACTCAGTTCAGCAGCATTTTTTTCAATGAACATTTAAGAAAATAAAAACAGAAAACCCTCAGTTTAGCTGTTTTTAAATTAGTAAAGTGCCAAACATTCAAAGAAATTCCACACCTGCAAAGATTTGAGTCTGGATCTTGAGGACTGACCCCAAAAGCCAAAAATAATCTCCTCAGTGACCATCTGCCTGACCGAGCCCAGTATTCTCCCATGGCAAAGCAGAGCCAGCAGTACCAATAGGGCAGCCTAAGCATTGCAGCATGATCTTCAAAGACTGCTCTTTCCAGACCCTTTCATGAATATTTGAATGCTCTCCCAAATCTTCCTCCTTTTAGGCGTGTATTTTTCAAAACTACAATTAAATTAAAACATAACTTTCCCATTTGATTCCTAAAAAAGAAATGCAAGATGCTTCACTTAACTTTGACAAGCATAAATAATTATTTTATCAGGGCTCTTCTTCTTTTTTTAAAGATATCAGTAGTGCTGGCATTAAAACTTCAAAAATATTTCAATGAATTTGCCTTTATTTACTTTCCACTATTAAGTTACGGTGACATAGGAATGGATGTCCTGGGTCAGAGTACAGGTTTATTTAGCTCTGTACCCAGCCTGATGCAGTGACTCATGCACAGGTACCTAGGAAAGTGTAAGAACAGAACAAACACACTGTTTTCCCAGCCTCCAACTATTTTCAGCTCAACAACATCTTGAGCCAGACATGTCTTCTGATATATTTAAACCATTGCAAGAGTAAAAATTTCATGTAAAATTATGTCATTTTCTGTGGAGATTTTGAGTCCGTGAATATTCTTTGGTTTTAGCACATAAAATGCTAATGATTTATAGTGATTCAATACAGATACAGTGACAGAATGATACACGCCCGCGCACCAGTATGTGACCACACATATACAGCAACTCAAACAAACTTTAAAAGGTCTGATTATAAAGGCAGGAAATACCAGATTAATCTCAATGGTGCAACTTTCATTTTAACACCCTTGTACATGGCTGCTGTAACTCAATCTTTAACCACACCTCTATGTGCTGGTTTTTTCTACAGAACTTTTGCTCACAACACATTTGCTCACAGCAGTCATTGCTCTATTACATATTTTACTCTCTCCTCTTTGATCATTATGTAGTCTTCACTTGCACCTTATTCTTTGCACAGAATAGCAATGCAGATACAAAGACATTTCTTTCCAGGGTCTTGACATTTCCTTACAGGTTTTCCTCTGATTCACACTGCAGCCACATGCTCGATTTTCAGTTTTGTGAAGTCTAGCAAGATGTGCAGTGGGTTACTGATCCACCAAAGCTGAAATGCAGCACTAGAAGACTGAAAGTAAAGAGGAGCCACTCCTCTCGGTTGCCGATCTGGGACATTACCAGTGACATTACCTTCATCCTTAAGCAGTGGTTAGCATTGCACAGCACTTAGAGCAATGCAAGCACAGCTACTCTATGCTTCACTTGCAGTGGATTTCTCTCCTGTCCCAATCTCCGCATCTAGCCAGCCCCAAACTGCAATCCTAAAGCTTCCAGTCACAGTGCCAGTGTCCCTGCCCAAGAGATCATGGTGACACCTCCACCATGTAGGCCCTCTCCTTCAAATGTCTTGTTACTTCCAACTCTTTCGGTTTCTACTTGTGCACTGTGAGGTCTGTTAACCCTCCCTGCTCCAGGCTCTTTTCCCAAGAAGTTCCAGTGTGTTCAGAAACCCACTCTGTACAGGTTTTTCTACCTGTAAACCTCTAGTGTCAGTTTTGATCCAGGTGACCTGGAGCGGCCACCACAGGCAGCAGGAGCACAACAGCAGGAATGTCCCACTCCTCTCTGGGGTTCAGGGAACAGAGCAGTGCAAAGCTGTAATGCACATGGCTCATGTACATCTTCCATACACCAATGTTTGCAATGCCTTTAGTAAAGTTAACTTTGTGAAACAGGCAAATTATAGAGGGACAGCTTATTCCACTTAAAACCAGTATTTAACTAGTCATAGAATAGAATTATAGAATCATTTAGGTTGGAAAAGACATTTAGGATCATCAAGTCCAACCATCAACGATGCCCACTAAACCCTGTCATGAAGTGCCCTGTCTACATGCTTTTTGAATACCTCCAGGGATGGTGACTCCACCACTTCCCTGGGCAGCCTGTTCCAATGCCTAACAACCCTTTCACTAAACAAATTTTTCCCAATATCCAATCTAAACCTCCTCTGGTGCAACTTGAGGCCATTTCCTCTCCTATCTCATAGTCAGTGCATCTGTTACGGGTTTTCTAAAGTGTCAGCGAAGACAAAACATTTCCCTCACCATTTTTAAATGTACGTATTGCACATAGCGCCAGTGGCATACAGTACATGCTGGTGATATACCTGCAGCTGTATCTCAGTGAGGAAATCCTTCCCACTCTGCAACACCCAAGCATATCCCCATCATTCCAGGCCAAAAGGCAATGGCAATGTAAGTCCTTAAAGATTACATGGCCCCTCGTGAACGGTTAAGTGGAGATTATTTAAAAGACTTAATTACACAGAAACCTGACACACTCCTTTTTAATGGGCAGGCAGACTGTTGTTTATTTAGTTTTTGAAATCTAGTCTAAATTGGGCCTTGAGAAAGAAAAAAGTAGCCTAGGTTTCAATTAACAGATTGTCTTCCACTAGTCAAGGGATAATTTGAGCTTTAGAGAAACACGTGTAAGAAGTAAAAATAAAACATAAGTCCTTCCTCATACTGTATATTGTTTTGCATCAGTCTAGTTATCCTGTGGTTCATCATTGGTATTAAAAATTTACATGTATAATCTAGTTTAAAGTATATTAACATAAAGTAATATTGTATCTTACTATATATCAGTCATTAAATCTTTCAATACTGTCCAGTTTATCAGCAATGGTTTAGAAAAACCATCATAGAATTAAGAGTAGGAAAGACGGAAGCTTCCACAGGGAAACTGTGCAGCAAAAGGAGTATGTCAGTTGATAGCAACAAAATATTTTATAAGAGAGTGATACTGCTTAGTAATATCAGTATCAAATTTGGAAATGTTTTGGCTGCAACTATGCAAATCAGTGACTGGGACTGTTTAGATGTATTGGGATATAGTTATGACACAAATGTGTAGAATGGCTGTTGTGTAAAAAAAAAAGAAAAGATTTTTTTAATAAAAAAAACAAATTCTTAAAATCTGAGAAAAAACTTCAAAACCTTTGTTTAATAGTTTTCATTCATAATGACATTAAAATTAACTCCTTGCAGACTAAGGCACTGCACTACATCAGAAAAAAATACCTAACCAATGCCCTTCAAGAAAAAAAACCTGTATTATGGATGAGAATGAGGAGCACTTAAAATTGAGTTAGGAACTAGGCATACAGTAGGGATTTGCTGTTCAAATTGACTAACGCCTAGGTCAGAAGAAGGCATATTATTTTCTCTTCAATGATTAACATGAAAGAACATCTGCACACTGCTCTCAGCAACAGAAAGTAGCAGGAGGAAACATACAGGCAAGCAAGATTAATTCAGGTTGTTAACTGGCATGAGTTTCTGAGTTTGCAGTGTACTTCAGAGTGAACAGAGGGCAGGATGATTCTCTACCAAACATTCAAGACAACAAATTGACGGAATTAATACTCCCTTCATATATATGACTCCTCAAAATATTTTTTAGCTTTGAAAATATACATATTCCCAATACTGTGAACAAACAGGAGCACAGGTCCCCACTCGCGAGAAAATACACAGGCAATTTTTTATTCAAGGTTAGTTTCTATTCTAATTTTACCAAACAGTACATACTAGTTTGGCTTGTGTGTACCTATGTACTTTAAAAAAGCCCAAGGAAAATTAACTTCTGTTTAAGACATGAACACAAATTAAAATCATATAGCAAAATTAACACTTAATAGCTTTACAAATGCTAATGCCTTCAGCAAGCAACAAGCAAGCCAAGCTATCACACAGTCACTGCCTGCGCTGCAGACTTTCTGTCATGAATTCCAGACTTTTGCTCTTCTGCTAAATCTGGCTGAAATTTCCGAATGTGTTTTAAAGCTTGAGGGGAAAAAGGCAGAGTGTTATCATTTTAGCCTTGTTGCCTCAGGAATGAAGGGCAAAAGCCCTGAATTTAAAACTGTAGTTTGGTTGCGCTACAAATCTTGACAATATAGGATTACAGGTTTTTAAGCATCATGATATATTTTTGCTACCATTTAGGAAAACAGCTTTTTTTTTTTTTTAAGAAGTTTCATATACAATGCATGCTCAACTTACTATTTTTCTTCAGTTTTACATTAGAATTCATTAAACACTTCACTCCTTCAGTTCTCTAAGCTGTCTTCCATCCATTTGAAATCCCCATTGTTCTTGTGAAATGACATTATTCTATCCAAGAAAAAAAGCAAAGAGCTATGGAACATATGGTATCTTCACTAAATTAGTAGAAGTTCCACTAATGCCAGTGGAAACCAGAATTCATCTACCTACAGATTGCATCTGTATGTCAGTGTTTGGGGTTAAACAACAAATGAAAAGGCAGTTAAGATTTGATTGGTTAATTAAGCCTGGAGAAAAAAAGATCATTAATTAAAAGAAAAAAAATCACTTTGCTGTTCTTTCATTTATTTAGTGATAATAACAAACAAGCCTCAATGACATCATCATACTATTTTTCACCAGACACCTTTCAGTTGGCTGCACTATTAAATACGATTTGCACTGGTAAAAATGCAACCTGCCATCGTCATGGTGCTATGAAATGAATAAGCACCCAGTAACTAATACCAGAGAAGCAGATTTTTAAAAAATGGGCATGCACGGAATTACTGCAGTAGAATTGTCCACTCCATCATGCTAGAACTCTAAGTACTGCTGCAGCAAGCAGGTATAACACTACTCCCCGGTTTGAGCTCAGGAGGAACCAAACCGCTGTTGATGGCAGGAGGAGAAGGAGTCTCTAGGTCACCTTCAGAGTACTCATACCGCGGCTCTTTTGGATGAGCAAAGAATCCTGAATCTACACAAGGTCCCCAGGTTGGCCCAGTGGACTCCTGGGATTGACCAGGAGTCACATGAATGACAACTAGCTTAGGAAAAGGACATGCCTTCCTTCTCCATGTGAGGACAAAGCTCATCATTCTGCTATACTTCAGCTCCTGCATTCACTCGCGCAGTTTGCCAGTCTCCTCTGGGGAAAGCCCTGCCAGTGGGCAGGATTCTTTACTTGACACATCAGTCCATGCAGAGTTCAAGCAAAAACCTAAATATTTTTAACTTGCAGACTTGCCCCACCTATTCAAAGCTTGCTGGAAATTCCCCGGCATGCTCTTGAGCACGTGAGCTGCCCCGGGCAGCTGCTGTCATTGCAACACTGCTGACGTGTGCCTTCAGTGCCTGTTAAGGCAGACATGGCGCCCCGTTCAGCAGTGGCCAGCAGCAATAAACCTGCCCGCCTTGCGTCACTTCGTCAGACACAACTCAGGCGACAGTCACCATACCCGATCAGATGCTGGTCCATCACTCAAGGCTTTGTCAACAACATCAAAGCATCCAGCCTCCAAACAACGTGTTCGAAGTACTTATGCACAGTCACAGGAAAGACTGACATTCTGGAAATGAAAACTGCACGAGCAGTAAAAAAAAACAAAACAAAAAATAAAAAACTGCTTATAATATCTTGAACATATTCTTGTTTTCATATTTAATTTAAAACCTCCATTTTTAAAGAATATAAAACTTACACAAAACACACACTGAAATACTACTGAACTGAATGAATTCACAGCAGAAAGGTCTCAGACTACATCAGGGTTATGGTTATTGCCATAAATTTTGATTAAATGTTTATGAGTCAGTTGAAATATTGCAGGCAGGATCTTTTTTCACTACAGGGTGCACAGATACAGTGTAAAATCGTCTAGAAATATAGGAGAATGTGGGTTTAAAATATGATTATTTATTGTTAGATCGATTTCTTATGGCAATGGTTAGGGGCCCCACCTGAGATGGGAATACCACCAAGCAAGGCTCTCTTTAAAACAGAGAGGGGGGAAAAAGACCAACTCAGGGCTATGTTGGGTGGAGATAAAACAGATGTGAAAGTCAAAGAAGGGGAGAAGCAGCATATTAGCTCTGTAATATAAATAAAGAACTGAAACACCGAGATGAGGCGACTTGTCTAAAGTAGTACTAAGTATCTACAGTGGGCAGAGGGGCACTAACGCCCAGGGCCAGCCCAAGTTTTCAACTGATGCCAGGGAAAGAACCTGGAAGCAGAAGTGGACTAGACTATGCTCCTATTTTAATTAGAATATCGCACTCAATAACCTTCAATTTTCAAGCCTCATTAACCAAACATCATACCACAGCGTCACAGACAGGAAGATGCTGCTTCAGAAAAAGCACCTTTTACAGCTGTGTAAAAACTTCCCTAGGGGTAAAGTTTTGTGATTGTTCTGGGTACATGAAATGAACTCCAAAATCCAAAAGCAAGCTACTATGAAAACAAAAATAGCAGTAAATTTAGGGATATTTTTTCCAGCTTCTGTTGCACACCAACTATGTGCTCTTTGAATCGAAACATCCTACAAGTATGGCTTTGATCTGATGAACTCATGACTGATTCAACTAACTAGTTATCCTTCAAATCCCAGCTTGCTGAAACACTTTCAGAGGGATATTCCTCTCTCCTGTAATTCTCAATTGTGCACATACCATATAGTGGTAAAATTAAATGCACGTTTAGTAAGTTTGTTCTGCAATTATTTACTTGTGCAGGAACAGCTTGCAACTGTGGAAAGTTTAGCTTGTTAATTACGAGTCCACTGCTAGACATTTATGCAAGTGAAATTACCAGGACATGCAAAGATGCGTAACAGCTATTTACATTCCTCTGTGCTCTGAAGAGAGCTGAATTCCTCTGGAAATCTTTGTGCGTATTTATGCATTTAAAGACCAATCTAATACATAAACATATATAGTGTTCTGCAAGCTCCTGAAAACTAGCATATCCTGAATTTGCATGCATGAGTTCACAACGCAAACAACACAATTTTAAAGTAGCAAAATGAATTATGTACGAATGTGTTTAAAGAAATAAAAGGAAAAATAAATGCTGGTTTATGCAGCCATGCTAGCCCACCCCATCAAATACCACCACAGCTGTACAAAGAACCATCACTCAGCCCTCCACTGCACTGCCAAGCAGCAGCCCTGCTGCTACCAGAAAACTGGCCTGCAAGTGAAAACTGTTCCTTGACAGGGCTGAGAGGATGCACCGCGGCTGTGACTTGCTGAATTTGAAGGGACAATCAGCAGGAAGCCTATTATGGTCTTCTGTTCACGTCCCAGAAATCAGGAGAGTTCATTCCCCAAGGGGTCCTCTCTAAGAAGAGGCAGACCTCTGATATACTCAGGTATTGAGGGTAGTCAGAAAAGTGGGCTGTCCAGCTGTTTTTCCCTTTCCTCCAGCATTTCTGCTGTTCTAAGCTCCCAGATGTTTCCAACGTTGCCATCCTATTGCTCTTTCTGCTGCTGCTTGAGCAGTTTGGGCTTTAGCTTCTGGAATGCTCACATGTAATTACCATTAATCGATCACCCACAGTTTTCCCCAGCATTACAGCTGGCATAAAGCAAGTAGTAATTTTTAATACTTTATATTTCCAATAATGCTAAAGAAAAACAAAGAATCTTTGTGTCTGGCACAGCTTAAAGCATGTTACGAGCAAGGGAAGTATATAAGCTTCTCAAAGCAAAATGTAATTGTGGAATTGTGTACAACAGGAAGAGTATGGCAACCCAACAACAGAGGTTGCAACCAGTTCACTCCAGAATTACACATCTAAACCCACGTGTGTCCAGTCAGGTATGCACAGCGAAATGTGTTATCGTGATTATAATTTTTTTGATATCTACCTGTTGCTAAATTGAAAAGAAACAATCCCTGGAAAATAAACCATCACTAATTAGCTGAGTCTCACCAGCAGAGTGCCTGTCAAATCCTTTTAAGTGACTGAAATGAATTTCAAATACCTTGTTGGGTTTTTCTTAAACAGTAGGGGAAAAGAAATCATTTAGCAAATAGCACCTGGATCCCATGAGCTCTTCAACAATACTATGCCTGTATTAAAAATGTTTTAGAAATCCTTGAGTACATTTCCAGTATATCAGAAATAAAGACGACTGTCAGATACTCTTATTAGTCAGTTGGAAAAGCCAAAACACCCCAGTGGGAGGGAGAAATGTTATATTGATATGATTATGAGTCATCGCAGTTTTGCTTGAATCAGGGCCATTTATTTGAAAATCTGCTGCCCCAGAATGTTTCCTAATTTGCAAAACCCTTCTTTTTTTCTTTCTTTCTTTTTTTTTTTTTTAAACTGGATATCTTATATATAAATTTGTTTCCATCACTTTATGCTCAGGAATTTTCTGTTCGCCCTTGTGTAGCATGATGCCTGCAACATCCAAAACAGAGGGCTCCAGGATGTCTGCCATAAGAAAATATACTGGCTTGCTTTATTTTTAAACATTAATACACTTGGCAACCATGAGGACATGAATGACATGATTTACGAGTTTGTGGGCCAGACAAAGAAGGATCAAAAGATTATCTGCAAGCAAGGAGTCAACATTTCAAACTGAGGAAACAGGAACAGAGAAGGCTCATCTGTATGCAGCCCAAATCTTTCCAGCAGCCCAAGGTAGCGGGGAAAGAAGTGCAGGAACTCCTCTGCGCCAGCTCCCTCTGCAGGGGTCAGGCTGCAATCCTGGTGAGCAGATTTCACCCTCGGAGCTTGTAATTGCACATAACTTCTGTGGCTGTGTGGGAAACAAATATGCAAGTGGGCANGGAAGTGAACATTTGAGCTCTTGCTCAGTTTTTGCAAAAAGGAATTTTTTTTTTTTTTTTTTTTTTTTTTTTTTTAAACCTTGGTATAATACCTGAACTCAAGTGCCTACACTCTTGAGTGTCTAACTGTGGTTGCAGTCTGGATCCTTACCATAAAGAAGAGTACATTAAGAAGTATCTGCACTTTGAAACAAAGTTTGGTGGTTTGACTATGGCACAAGCAGTTTGTGAATGAATAAGCTAAGCTACCTTCAACACCGCCCCTTAAAATCAGCTGTTCCCCCCTTGCACTTTGTGGCACAAGCTTGGTGAGGCATATCTCACATGTTTAGGTGCCTTCCTCAGGTATTGCTCTCAGGCTTCTTCCAGACCTGTCTTTAAATCACAAGCGACACTAGAAACAGCACCAGAACAGGAGCTGAATAAGAGTTTTATATTATGAGTTCTGAATATTGACATTACTTGGCCTTCTGCTCCTGGTTTCCAGGTCTCCATAAAAGACATCAGACTCTTCTTGATGGTGAAGATCGTACGAACTCCGAGAAATTGCCAGGAACAAGCAGATGGGGACAAAACCACATAACACGTCTACTCGTAAGTTACAGACCACAGTCTGGAGAATTCAAAAAGCATCAATTAGTCCTGACTTTGAAAGACTCTTTGAAAGACACTCCTGACTCCTTCCCACACCAGCCCCCAGGAAAGAAACAACTCTGTCATTCTGCTCTTAGCCCAGCATGGAAAGCGAAGGACTGCTTCAGCTGCACCATCCAGCACAGAAAAGAGAAAAAGCAAAATCTGAACCAGGGAGGGAGCCGGGAAGGATACTGCAGCCAAATCAAACACTTTCCAAATGCTGGAACAGAGTACAATCCTAAATACAAATGAACGCTGCTGGTTTTATGATCTGCACAATTAAGTTTATCAAGGTATCACTTCAAGGCCACATCCTATTTACAAATACAGCACTCAAGCCTTTAAAAAGTTGTGGCAATAGTAGGTAAATACCTGCTACTAATTACTTCTTCCCAAAGATTAAGTTGTTGCAATTTAGAGCTGAACATCAGAGATTCTTGTTCATGCTTCCTGGTTTCTCCTTTTCTGTACCCAAATGAATATTTTCTGAACACAGTAACTGGAAAAAATGGTCTTTTCGCTCAAGCATTTAAACAGTCAGTCCTCTAGTGAATAATAATAAAAAAGAAAAACAAATTAACCGGATGGACTGAACTCCAACCGACAGCTCCCCCTACCAGCTAATCCAAAGAGGATCAAGAGAAGCAAAAGCTGAAGTTTAGCATTCGAAGGCACTGTGAACTAATAGGTGAGATTTTCAGTGATAGCAGAAAGATTTTAATACAAGCTCAGAGGCTCATGCTCAAGAGTTTTGTGATGACAAGGAACCTTATACCACAGACAACACCTTAACAGAGTTCATCTTACAAGTCACTGAAAAAATACTGTACTTAACTGTAATGCCATGTTTAAATCTACAAGATAAAGCATTTCTATTTTGTTTTATAAAGTGAGGGGTAAATTTTACTACAGCTGTGTTGGAAGACAGTCATCAACTTCTGCAGTAGGAAATGGCTTACATTTGGAGGCAGAAATTGACTGAGTTAACTACAGCAAGCCTTGCAGACTTACAGAAGCACTTGGGTTCAAAGGGACCTTGGGACATCTCCAGCCCAACCTCCTGCTTTGCCAGATCAACAGTGAATTTGGATCACATTGTTTAGGGCTTTATCCCATTGGGCACTGAAAACCTCTAAAGGGGGAGTCTCCACAACCTCCCTGAGTAATCTGTTTGCTTAATTATCCTCATATAGATTATTTTTTTCTTTATTTCCAATATATTTCCAACTGTTTCTTGTTATCTTCCTGGGTGTCTCCATAAAAAGCCTAGCTCCACCTTCATGGCAACATCCTCTTAGGTATATCAGAAGGCTGCTATTCCCACTTTTATTCACACCTTTGTGAAAACCATTTAACTAAGAGTAAGTCTCAAGGGCAACTTACAATCGTTTTCTGGACACACAACACACACATTGTTTGTATTCAGCTACACACAGAGAATGAACTCATTTATCATGAGGCTATAGGATCCATCACATAGACATCTCCAGACGTCAGAGTTGGCTTATGCATGTTACACAGTACATGGATAAATCTACCTATCTTGTGCACACATATCTAGCCAGCATACCAATAGGGTATCTCATATTTTGAAAGCATTTAATCTGTGATTTGTGCACTGATCTTCAGCTCTGAAACAGTTTTCAACATTCTGAGCAGCTTCAAATAGCCATTTTCTTTCCTTCCTTAAAGCAAAAACAACAAAAAAAAGCATCAACAAAAAAATTCACAAAACACACAAATGTTTAATCAAAATGTTTTCCTCTGCTTTCCACCATTTCCCTTATCCACCCACATATGGTTACATCACAACTCTAAAGGATACATTAATAGTATAGTGTAACAGCAGCAGGCCTAGAACATTAATTTCACCTCTGATAATGTGAGATTCCCAAAACTCCCAGTGAAACATGTAAATACATATTTTGAATAACTAAGAAGATCCACTATGTTGACCCTAAAAGTTGTGATATACTTATGAGTCAGAAATCTATTTTAGTTTATTTAGGATTATGTTTATGACACACTTTAAGCCTTATACCTTATATAAGCACAAAAAAATAATACCTCTAATACCATTTAAAGCCCTCTAAAATGTTTATTGGTTTCCCTAATACTTGGTGAGTATATAAAATACTCAATTGTGAAATGGAGTGATTTAAAGCTTTTAATAGCTCTCTACAAGGAAAAAACTATATTATTTGTTTGTTGCTTTTCCTCTTGTAAAAAGCATACCTGTACCCGAAACCTGTGCTCTAAAATAACTCTTGTATATACTGTGTGCAGATTCTGGATTCACATTTACTGCCACATGCCATTTCTATACAACATAGACTTACGCATAATTATAAACCTAAAGGAACCAACTCCCGGGTTGCCATGTATGTGCAAGGCACCACTGGCTTCACAAGCATCCTACAACAAAAGCATAAGCACAGTGTTCAATATTGCGACCTCAGAGAGAATGAACAACTGAATAGATCCCATTTTTACTTCTTTTCTTTTCTCTGAATAGCAACATATTGCAACATATTCATGGAGCTGCATGTTAGAAACTTCCTGTAAGTGTAACTTGCATTTCTCATTCAAACACATGACATTTTCGATTGATGCTATGTGGCTAAAACCACACCATTTGAAAATCTCCAATTTTAAGTGCAGTTAAGAAACAACCTTTTCCTCATTGACATAAGTGAATCACTGATAGATGTTACAGTTCAGCTTTTCCAGGCACAAAAGACACTTGACAACAACCTACTGCATTTTGACTTACACTCCTAAATCGGTCAAATGCAGTGCCTCAAAAACCCGTTTCTAATTACTGAGAGAAACTTTATCAATTAATTAGTTGCTAACAATGTAAGTAAAATATTACATATACCTACAAATAGTTATTTAATCATGTATCTGTAGATAGACGCAATTTTTTTTATCTTTTAGCAAACTCCATTGTGAGGAGAAACTGTAAACAAATTTTTCCTATTTTGATTAGACACCCTTTTATGTTCTGCTCTTCTTGCTCTTAAAATCTTTCACCAAAAAGTAAAGTTCTCTACCTGTGTTTGCATTATGTTGTATTTGTCTTTCACTAAATCCATGTAGAATTAAACTGCAAAAAATAATATTCTTATAAAAACATGTATTACTGTATGTGCACTATTATTTATGTAAGAGAGTCCACACACTTATTCAGGCATCTCAGGAATGCTGTACGAAACCCTGTGTGCAGTATCAAGCGCCAAGTCTACAAGAAAGGAAATCTGTGTTTGCTTTCGTAATAGTAAATCAACTTAACGTGAGGGACAGAACAAAATTCTTTCTTACTAGTCACCTGCTAGCTACTTTCACATACTAAACATGCAGAAAATAAACCACCTTTAACCATACAGCTTTATTTGTAATCCCTGACTTCCAAACACTGAATATGAACCAGCCACTGCACAAACATTCAACGTCCTGTGAAGAGCAGCCACCGTACTGGCCCAGATGCTTGGTGGCTCCACCATCTTCTGCACCCGGGAACCCCCAGGTCCGCAGGCTCGCCTGCCAGTGGCTGGCACTCAGGCCCACTAGCCCATCTCCAAGTTTCTTAGGGTTCATACAGGCAGGCTCAGGGCAGAGGGATTACGTAGGGGATGGTTGGAAATTGGAGGTTATAAGAATATAGACTGCAGCATTCAGGCAGAGTGCTCAGTCAGATGAGCGTAATGACCAGCAACCTGCTTGCAAGTGACAAGCTCCTTCTATGACCTTTGCCCTCCATCTTCCCATGCCTTCTCCTCCCTGAGACACCTTCATCAACCTTTGATCCTTCTCCCAAATATCCCATACCAAATCTTGCACATTCTCACAATCCCATTAAAATACCCCATAGTAAGTTTTATCCAAAATACTCCGGTCGCAGGAACCCACATAAAGTCCTATGAGCCTTCAGGCAATAACCTCGTTGTGATCTCATGGCATCTGAGGAAGAGGTTTCTTTTGGTGGCTTTCCAGCCAGGGACCTTCACAGCGTTAGGCACAGGTGTTGGCAGCGCTTGGGTTACTGCTGCTATTCTGTCCAGGGCTACTGCTGGTCCACCAACTCCGCTGTGCCTTCATGTTCCCCCTGCTCAGTCCCTGCTCACCATGCCCAAAAGGTACCTGCGTAATGATCCTTTTCGAAAGTGATTTCATTTTGTTTAAAAAAATCTTTAAAAAACTCGAAATTCATTTCAGATGGTATGACCTGTTGTCCTGTGATAAAACATAAGTGAAAGTCATGTTTTGATGAAATATAATTATATTTTAGAAAATTTCATGACAACAGGTAATTACGTAAGCACGATCAGTCTAGGTCAACAATGGGACGGCTTTTAAATTGACAGGATTATGAATAGTAAAGATAGGTGTCTATTCAATGTAAATACACTCCCAAACACACAGGAACTCCCCATCCAAGAAAGTGAAGTCACCAGCACTGGGTGAGGGTGTAACAAAGCCAGTGCCGGCAACCTGTTATAAACAGGGTTGATTTTATTAATAATCTAGCTTTCAACAGAACTGTTTTCATGTACAAGAGCTATTTTAATATGCAGGCATCATGGACTTAGCACTTCTATCATATGCTCCTCATGACAGAGATGTGGCACTTGTCACCTGGATATTTACTATGATTATATCACAAATAAATGGACTAAAATAGAAAGCAAAAAACTAGTAACTTTAAAATGTACTAAAAATACAGGCCTTTATTTTAACAAAGTCAGGATTTCAGCTTAAATGCTTAATTGCCTAGGGGAAAACCTAGTCTAATAAACACTGAATTCAGAGTTATGTTGAGGATCTAATTTGGTATGCAATGGCAGCCGAGAGAAGGATTTCAGTGATAAGAGCTGCAACATGCAGACAGAATGAAGAATTCTGCAGCATGAAGTCCGCCAAAGCCTTCTACTTTTTTATTTCTAGGGTTTTGGTTTACCTCAGATTTGTAACTATTTAGCATGATTTTCATACCAAGAATAAGAGAGGGGCAGAAAGTGTCTAATTCCAGGAAGTTTTTCATATTTTTTAAAATGAAAAATAAATTCCATTCTAAAATGTAGCCCAGTGAATCTCAGCAGAAAACAGTAACAGTAGGAATAAATCTGTTAACAATTTTAGAAGTTTACTTGCAAGT
Source organism: Pandion haliaetus (assembly GCA_013401275.1). Classification (NCBI taxonomy): domain Eukaryota; kingdom Metazoa; phylum Chordata; class Aves; order Accipitriformes; family Pandionidae; genus Pandion; species Pandion haliaetus. The sequence continues at coordinate 56,754 of VYZV01003310.1, read as the reverse complement.
TCCATGGTCCTAAAGTAGAAATAATGTATTTCCTAACATTCTCACCCAGAGATAACTGGAATTTCAAGGAACAGCTGAGGAATGTTAATGATCAATAAAAGAGATTTACTTGAACAGTTCAAAGTTTCGGAGCGGTACCAAATACATCCCTTTCAGAGCTAATTTTGTGTCAGTGACCTAGATTATTGAAATGTCATTTATGGCACCGTAGTTCTCTCTTACTTTTCACTTATGAGAGGTCTAGTGCAATACAAAATTGACATTTCAAATACTCTAGCAGCAGTTTATTTCCTAAGCAATTATATGATGTACTAATTTCCTCAAAGAAGTAACAAGCAAACAAAAATAATCACAGAGCACAAGACAAAGGTCTACAAATTTTGGTGAGAGATTCAATCTTGTTACAAAGTCTCTCGATAACTATACCTGAGCATCATATAAATCATCTGTTCCTGCCCTTCTATGTCCCTAAAGCAGAAGTCACCTATTAGCATCTGTATAAACCTGAAACTGCCAAACTGGTACACCATTACCCTTCTTAAGTAGATCTAGATATTGGCAATGCTGCTGTTAGGTATTATATTAACTAATCTCTATTACAGACAACCATTCTGGTTCCATCTTCTTTAATCCTGTTCCTTTGACAAAAAGGAGTGTAATTATTTGTGTCTTCCACTGCTGTTTATGCAGTTCAGTTATATATAAAGAGGAAGTTAATTTAAAACAGTTAGTTCTACTCCACACTTTGAATAAATATAAGTTATAATAAATATAATACATTTCAAGATTAGAAAGGAATGCAGACATTTCAAAGCCCACAGATCTCTTGTTCAATTATTTGGTTTATACTTACTTTTAATGAGGATTTGTAAGACCTTGATCCTACTTTTAGAGTAGGTGCAGTACCGACACACACTCTGCTCAATTTAATATTGGACTCTAAAGAAAACCAATCCTGAGTTCAAATACAAGCTGACAATTCCACTGAGCTTAACAGGATCACAAGAATTTTATTTGAAAGCAGAAATCACCAACTAAATTTTAACTGGAAGTATTGTTTTAACTACAGAAATGAATTTCACCATGTCTAGCTGTATTACTACCTGCATTTCCAAATTCACCTTAGTATTGATACAAGCCATTCAGAAATCCTTAATCCACAGGAAAAATAATAATGTGCTATTTCTGAAATACAAAAAACAAGTGTGGGGGAAAAAAATCAGAGGATTGGTAACTGGATTACAGAACACATTTTAGGCTTCAGTGAGAATGGTGCATAGACACAGTTTCAGTTTTGAGCACAAGTAATCCTAATGATTCATATAGAAGTATTCATATTCTTAAGATTTAGTATAAACCTCCATAAATTGCTGAAAATTTAACACCAAAGATCTTAAGTGAAGTGGAGAAGAAACATCCTCACTTCTAAGAAGGCAAAGTAGTCAGATGCATTTAATAAACCTGTTCTCTTTTATTTGTTTCTACATGTGAATGTAGGGAAAACAAACTTTGAGAACCCCAACAGCCTCCTGAACATATTTGGTTTCTTAAAAATGTACTTAGCTTGTTTGTTCATTCCCCCTAACAAATTTTCCAGGCATCTTAATACAAAATATATATAAAAAGACACAGAACTAAAGCTAATACTGATTAAAAAAAAATAGAAAATATATTAAATTCAGAAAAACAAGCATCACATAAGAATAGGCACAACTGGCTACAAGAATAGAACTGGAATACTATGTATAACTTCAGAAATCCATCAGAGCCCATCTCTTACTGAAGGGTAAGGAAAAGATCACAGCTTAAAGTAAAGATAGCCATTGGAAAAAGAGAAGCAGAGAGGCTGAAGTGAAATAATTTCATTCCACAGCAGTGAGCTGCTTGTGACTCAGAGACTCTCTGCAGTTCCTAGTGTAATCGCTTTTGTGCCTCAAGCTCCAGCAGGTCCCTGAGCCTTCACATTGCACTCTCCACTTCCCCACGTACATATGTCCTGCAAGTGTTTGTACAGCAACACAATACCAGCATTAGCCCAATACAAAAACATGCAAGTAGAAAAGTGTTTAAATCTTGTGCTGTATTAAGTTAAAATGTAATACAAGTAAGTGCTTCAGTTAATAAAAAGTCTCTGTAATAACTGTTAATCATTGTGCATTAAGATAACATTTATCATAATAATATTCATTACAATGAACAAGTTGATTTGTTAATAATGCGGATGTCACATGCACTTCAGCGGGATTCCTTTATTCACCAACACCACAGCCGTTTATTTTAAAGTGCTTCCAAAAACATTAATGCACAATGTTAATCTGAAATCCATACCTCAGTTATTTTCACGAAGCAACTGGCAAGGTTTGTTTAGGAAATTTCATGCCAAGCTTCAGAAGTGTGCACTCTAACCTTCCTCAACACATAACTCAAGATAAACACTTCTTCATGACAGACGTTTCAAGAGATAAAGGAGTGGAACAAAGGCAGAGAGTGACACGAAGCACAAGTTCTGCACCATTAAGATGAATGGACAGATTAGCTGGAAAATCCATAATGACACGTTGGGCTGGCTGAAGAGGTTCTGTTTATGTAATTACAGCTTTGTTGCTTAAATGATAGCAAGCTCTGAACAAGACCCTTACCATAGTACCCCTACACCAGCACTTCGGCAGTGCTTCAGTATCCCCGTCCATCAGTGCCAACCGCTGCAATTCACTTGACATCTCATTAAAGGTTTTAAAGCGTCCTCTACTAGAGGACAAATGGTTCATTAGGCAAACTGTCACAGGCCAAATACAATCTTTATGCAAAAAGTGCCAAGCAACGTTCAGGTATGTTGCCAGCAAGGGCAAAATAAAAGTCCAGCAACAAACACCCATCCAGCGCAGCCAGCTGCTCGACCCACATCTCCCACTTACCAACAGATTGCAAACCATCTTCTGCTTGCTTTAAAAAGAGAGCTCTATCCAGCCTATCTTAGATGCAAAAACTGAGAGTGCAAGTCAGTGTGTGCTTTGCTCTAGAAAGATCAAAGCAATTTTGCATGCAAGAAAGCCCACTACAGTCAAGCCTGCCTTCTCAATTCATGTTTACAGCAACATTAAAGACCACAATGCAGAGGTGTGCCATGACTTAAAACCTGACCAAGGTTTGTCTTTCAGTAGTGACTTACCATGTCTTAACTGGCATGACACATACTGACTTACTAAGAGATTACAGGAGGACAATTATGTCTGTGAGTCTGGCAAATCTGGCTCTCCTGGAATACTAGGACGAAGGAAAAGAAAAATAGCTTGAATTCGTGCACGAGTGCTCTGCATTTCTCACTAGGAAACCTAGTGAAGGCTGCTCAGAAAAACGGAAATATTTTTTGGAAGTTAAGAATACCCTAGTCCAAGGTTTGCTGAGCACGGATTGATGCAGGAATGCTGTGTATAGAATAAGCTGGAGTTACTCACTGACTTTCCATGTTCTCCTTCTGAAAAGGTGAATAATATACTGACAGAGATCATCTTATGAAACAGAACACCTGCCTTCAACCTAATGATTACCTCTGTTTCTATTTCACAGTCACATAATTTCGTTACAGCAAAACCAGCATTAGCTCATGATGAAAGGTAATATGTGCACAGTATGTGCTGAAAATGATAGGAATGCTGGAGAAAATGCTTTTGAGCAACATTTATTGACTCTCATATTCCTCCAGTTGAATGTCATGATCAGTTTGCCCCTTCTAGTCTTAAACTCCATGAATCCATAGAAAATAAGGAATGGAAAAAAAATATCCTAAATATTAGCATTAATCAAAGTTACAGTAATCATATAACACATTTTCAAGTCTGTTTCAAAAAGCCACTCCAGTGGCACAGCACAGCTTCTGAATTCAGTAGTCACAGTTCCTGTAGATGATATTGTTGTAAAGGACATAAGGTCATGAAGAGACAGCAATTGCAGCCACTCATGCCTAGGTTGATATATCAGCTACTTAAGGCAGTACATAGTACTTCAGGAAATACTTCATGAGTAATTCTCCTGCACAACACGCGGAATCCAATACTCAGTCATACCAGAGACCAGATCCAAAGCAGAATATAAATAACTAAAGTTTTTCAAACTTCAGTCTCCAAAGAAAGTTTTACTGTACTCCTATACAGCCTAAGCAGCACCAAAACTCACCAAGCACTTTGCTTTGGGTCTGAGGATGCTGTAGGTGCCCAAAAGTCTTTGTGTAAATCACAACTTCTTTGGTCCAAGCTATGCAGTGCTTCGGTTGAACCTGACCTCTGACTAGCCTAGAAACCAGGCAGAGCGGCACCCCAATCACCCTAACGGTAGCTGTGCTCTGTACGTAACTAACATGTACAAAGAAAATTAGGTGTCTCTCAAAACACAGTCATAGTGGCTCTCTTTTTAAAACATAGCTGTCCCAGAAAAGTAGTATTGCTTCAAGATACCAGCCAACTTTCCCCTGAAAGCCCAGTTTAACAGGAAGTGGAAGACCTAAATCCAATTCACTTCTCAGCTGGAGGAGGTCCCAAGCATAACTTCTGCTTTCCAAGAAGGTACCTGAATTCAGACAGTTGGACAGTCAGGGTGGCACAAGGTAAAAAGCAAGCAAAAAACGTACCTTGCTCTGGCTGAGCGGCGAAGGAAGATCTAGGTTCTGATGCCTACCCTTAAGATTATTTTTCTTTTTACTGCTTCATAGGAGGTTCAAAAGCAGAGTCACAGCCCTATTACAGGTCTTTGGTTTACTTTTTTTTTTTTAAATAAATTGTAACACAAATTTAAACTCTTCAGCTGTATCATCCATCTTCTAAGCATGTGTTAGGATTCTGGGCAGGGAAACTTTGGTTGCTATAAAACCTCAACAGTCAAAGAAGCTGATAAATATAGCTTGCAATGTGCTTATACTGAAACAGTTTGTTCCAGTGGTACGGGACTCTGGACTTGACATTCCAATTAAAAAAGAAGTGACAGAAAAAACATTTCAGAGCCATACTTTGGTATTAAGGCAAGGATGTGCAGAATTTTCTTTTTCTAAGAGGAAGTAATTGGAACAACTGACATTTTAGCTACAGCAGTTCCTTATATTTGCTATAATTTCCTTTCATTTCTAGATTAAATTAGATAAAAACTTCCCAAATCCATGAAAGCAAACTCTTTGTCATTTCAATGACTACATAGTTCCTTATCTCCAGCACTAAGTTCACAGTATTTCCTGTTGCTGTTTTAAAAATTAAAGTAACCATGAAATCTCAGAATTGTAAAATATCAGCACTTCTCACCAAAAAAACAGCAACTCCAGAAAAGAGACTGATAAAGCTGCGGTTTATGCATACCAATACCAAATTAATTCTCATAGCAAACTTTTCCATAGCTCTCTCAATTTTTTTCTGATAGGAAAAATCCTTCCACTTTGTTGGTCAGGGTCTTGAGAAGCAGGTATTTGGCCTGGCAAACAGTGAGCCGTGAAGTCCAGACTACAACGTGATCATCTGGACAGCTTAACAAAGCAGGCTACTTTCTCACCATCAAAGTGCATCCCACTGAAAGACCTATCGATCCTCCGGGACTTGCCCAGAGCGCCAGTTGCTCTCCTGGTGTCAAATCCTGCAAAAGAAGGAATGCATTCCCGCTAAGGGGAGCCTGCCAGTGCTGAGTTAGCATTTGCACTCAGACCAAAGCAGCTGGGAAAGAAAATCAGTCTTTCAAGAATAAAGAAAAGTTGGCTAGGAGTCCTCCCAGTAAAGGACTGGCATAGATGAAAAAATCCTCTCGCTCTGTGTAGCAAAGGAAATGGCACGTTAAAATGCCCATGTGAAATACAGATAACTAAAAATCCTGGGGGCACTATTGCTTTTAGTAGCTTGAGTAAATTCTTTTGCTCTATTAACAATCAAAACTCAGCTAAAAAGCAAAAAGTAGGTATCAACTACTTAAAATCCATCTATTATTATAAACATTGAGTTCTCTGACCTCGTTTTGATTGTTGCCAGGTGGGCCAAGCCAGAAACAACATGCGATTTCCTTTTCCCAGTTCAAAGGAATCCGAGTTAAGAGTCTGCAAAAGGTGCAGCAGGAAGAATCTCATGCTTGAGTGTCTTGAACTTAAAGATGCAGTTTAAATTTGCTGCTGTTACAAAAAAAAAAGTAGCTGTAAGGCATATATTCAATGAATCTGGCCAAGCATTCAACAGTGCCATGTTCTGTCCTGACAGCCCACCAGTTCCCAGGCTGCTTGTGCAGCGGACCGAGGAAGAGGCCCGCTTGTTAAACTTGCCATTAGGTTAGGAACAATCTGCTCTCCAAATCACATGGGTACTTTAAATGATGCCATCAATTCAGTTCTCTGTGTATTTATTTGCTCTTAATTAGGGGAGTCTCCCATATACCACTGCTATAAGAACTTATTGAAAAGAAAGCAGTAATAGGGCTAATTCTCCTTAGTTTGTCATTGACACCATTTGAGAGTGAATGTAAATGACAGCCATCTACTTTTATATGATTTTGTACTGATGTAAATGAATGGAAATGTTTCAGGTTAAAGATAAACAGGCTTTTAAAGACACTATAAATATTTTTTTGAAAGCATACGATGCTGAGCATTTACTTCCACTCCACTCCACCCCACTCCCCCAAATCTATTATTCCCATTCAAGGAGATAGAAATTTATACAAACTTTTCAACAAATTGTTTTTATCCTCTTTTGTCTCAATGAGCAACTGTACCCACAGCAACATCTATGTTCAGTTCTGCCCCTGAGAGGCAATGCCCATTACTTGCTGAATTTAGTTACAAAAGCACTTTTTATCTATACCACCTACCAAATACCACTGGACTGCATACAGTTGGGGTTTCTATCCTATCTTTCAGAGTCACTCCCTTAAAGGACCAAATTGTGAGAATGCTACTAAGGACAAGACGTGATTTAACCATCTGCTGTAGCTACTTCTGACCTCTTTACCTTAGCTTTACTTTATTACCAGAAGCACAGTACCACCAAATGGATGGAAAAATCAATCAGAAGAATGCCAGCAGGTAGACAATGCCATCAAACACCTTTTTAGACCGTACTATAGAACACAGCTTAGTGTAAATCACCCTTTGGGCATGTTTAAAATTTACTTTTTTATAGAAACTATTCTCTATATGTCTGGATGAGGCCCTCTAAAATACCTTAAAAATCTAATAAGGAGCCAGGAATTCTTGTGGTTTCATTCCAGTTCTGCTACTGACTTGTTGTGTGGTCTTGGAAAACGCACTTATCCTTTCTCTGGGTTTTATTTCTTGCACATGGTGATATTAATATGCAGTAAAAACTAAGGCCATATCATATGTGAAGCTGAGAAAAAAAGTTGACACACACAGCAAAAAAAAACCCCAAAACCCTCAACTATATTCATCATCATAAATGCCATTTTAAGCACTAAGATTATTGCTTCTTGGCAGATGAAAACATTACTGTGAAAAACACAGGGCATGAGAGCAAAACCCAACAGATACTACATGTTATTTACCTATGCGCACATTCTTACCCAGTGGTGTCTTGACGTGCACTTTCTTGCCTTTCCCATCCAGAAAAAGTGTACACCACTACAATTTACCTTGGAGTAAATGACGCATTGCAAGACAATGCCTCATTCAGCCCACAGCATCTTTTTCAAACACCATTCATAATCTTAAATCCCACTGCCTAGCACCTTCCTCTAAGAGGCAGTACTCTGAATAAGGAACAGCAGGTTGTGTTTGATTATCATCATGGTCAGCAAACTGACAAGAGTTACCCCCAGGGCCAGCAAAGATTTTCTGACCTTGTGAAGGCAAGGTTGCAGCATTCACTTGGAAAGTATACACGCACCAACTCTAATTCCTGACCTCTGCATTTTACTGTAGATAATACTAATTTAAAATATTAGTCAGAGTCATACATCAATTTTTCAATATTAATAAAACTGAGTACAACATACTGACATCATGTCTAAGTTTCACATTCTCGACTTCGAAAAAAATGTAATGTGTTCTGGAGAGCAAGTAAGTGCCCTAAAGATTTAGGGACAAGAAACACCATATACATGCAGTGTACTATTAATTTCTGAGAATGCCTTAAAGAGCATGAGTAATGCATTACAGGACTGAGGCTCAGCAGAATGGCTTCTGAACCTTACTGAAGCCTACTGGATGCTGCTGAGCAAAGGATGCTGGGGTCCTCTCTGAAAGATAATTCCTTACCAAACAATAAGAGCCTTGCAGACCTTCTCCAGGGGATAAAGATTTTTTTGCCACGCTGCCAAATAATTAGACTTCAAAAAATTACCCGCTTTGTTCTGGAGATGAAATGGATGCATTTAAAAAGAAAACAAGAAAGAGACTCAGCCTCAAACTGTCAAGTAGCTGCACAGCTGGATACTCTGGTGTCAGCCCCAGATATAGAATCATAGAATAGAATCATAGAATCATTTAGGTTGGAAAAGACATTTAAGATCATCGAGTCCAACCATCAACCATGCCCACTAAACCACATCCTGAAGTGCCCTGTCTACACGCTTTTTGAATACCTCCAGGGACAGTGACTCCACCACTTCCCTGGGCAGCCTGTTCCAATGCTTGAAAACCCTTTCAGTAAAGAAATTTTTCCTGATGCTCAATCTAAATCTCCCCTGGTGCAACTTGAGGCCATTTCCCCTCGTCCTATCACCAGCCACCTGACAGAAGAGATCAGCACCCACCTCACTACAACCTCCTTTCAGGTAG
>VYZV01003310.1:21460-46913 GCA_013401275.1 Pandion haliaetus | reverse complement strand
CCCAGGAAAGCCAGCTGGGCAAAGGGACGCATTTTATTACAATTTCCAAAAGAATAATAGCATTCACAGCTAATTTCAGAGCAAATATAAAATGACAGGGTTCCATTATTACTTAGAGGATTTTGCAGCCCTTACAAACCTCTCCATTAAAGCATAAATATGAAAGAAAACATTTTCTGATGCTTTTAGGGAAGTTTGTCACCAAAGATGTGCTATTACACCCAAGAGAGTTCATAGCATCTGTAACGATTAGTTCTCAAGAGAAAATGTGTCCCATTTTCACGTGATATTCATATTCGTTATCTCTATGTTGTGAAAAAGCATCCAAAGAATAATTTTATCATTAACTAATGTTTTAATGATGATAATGTTGCAGTTTTAATATAAAGGAAATATGTTCATGCATTAAAACATTTAGATTTAAACGCTTCCAGAGTTGGGGTATGTGCATTTGGTCTACTACTTCTGCAGCTAAAACATCTGTTTGGGAAAGGCACAGCACCCTAACACCTGCTGTTCAAAGCAATGTCCTGGGATTTCATTAGTTTTCTCAGTTCTTGTTGCAGAGATAGGACAGCACAACAGTACATTTGATTTTGCCTGAGAGGAACAGGCCTTAAGGCTCCAGGCCTTTTTATTTTAAAAATACTCCCTAAATATCAGCATCTTCCCTAAACAGATCTGTGAGATAAGTAGATATAACTATCACTGTGCACCTGATGCAGACACTATGTGACTTGTTCCAAGGTCTTACAAATATGAAAAACAGTAGGAAAATTGAAACTACACCTTCGGCAGTCCTCTCATGAAAAAGCAGGTGGTTGTGGCCTATGGAAGGAGTAAAACAGGATCCAAGGGATGCTTTATTTATTGCCAAAATTAGTGACTGGCATGCATGTCATGAACCGCTTGTATTGGCTTGAGGTTCCATGTCGCTAGAAAGTATGAACAACAAAAAAGTATTTTTGTAAAACTATGTAGGTATGTGGGGGTGCCTCTACTTTCAAAACATCATTATGCACTTGAATTTATTGTCTATTGTGTCATGCAGTGGGGTAGAAGAACAATGCAATAGATTTTAGTTTGGGTTTGTTTGTTTTTTTCTTTTTAAACAGACAAATAAGCCTTATGTTTACAGAAGGATGAGAAATGAACATATCTATTTAAATTCTAAGGGATACCTGTGATCACTGTCCAAATTACAGTCTAAAACCATTATTTCTCACATTTAATTTCTGGCTTCAGAAAAAGAGCTGTAATGTACAACAAATGCAGTCACCTTACTGCCTCATGAATACACCACAACTGGAAGGTTAAAGTTTGATGACACCTTGTAGTGGCTGTAACACATGATAAAAAGTAATAAAACCAAGTCTATGACAAGGCCACTTTAGTTTGAGCGAGTGCTTTAGATGACAAATGTTCATTTCACCCTCCTTGATAATTTGTATTGCAACTGAGCTTTCTCAGCATTAAACCTCCGGCTGGAGACATTCACTGGGCAAACTTGTTCTATTCAGAAACGACACAAAGAAAGAGCCAGTAGCTTCCCTGGCAGAACTGACAACACAATGCATCTGCCACCCTCCTACGCTCACCCCCCACTTTGTTCTGGGATTTCTGCACATTAGCTACCAGCACTCCTTTGCCCCTGCTTTCCAAGAGGACAAAGTTAAGTTTCATAAACAGCAAAGTGTGTTAATTCAAACAAAACACAGGACAGCAGTTCTTTTTAGGCAGTAAAGTCCTGTCTGCATATTTTAGCTGTTGCATAATTGTTACCTTTAGCTCATAAACTTCAAGGTCAGTTCGAGGTCAAGAGTAAGTGTTTAGCACATGAAACTCAGAAATGCTGCTAGAAGATGCATATTTTATAAACCACAATATTCTGTTTTCATTTGGGTTTGTGTGTTGCTTTTTTTTTTTTCTTACTATCTGGTAGGTTTTAATCTGCCTTCATAAGATGTACATTTATACAGTACTTTCAAGCTAAAAGTACCATTTATACACTTGGAATGCAGACTAACATATTTCTATATTCCAGATTTGACTACTTCCCCTCTAACATCCACATTAAATGTTAGAAGTTTGTTTGCTGAAGAGCAGAACCTGGCCACTAAAACAAGGTAGTATTTATTCAGAGCTGGTATCAAACATTTGAAGAAATTTATGCAAGATAGAACTTCAGCTACACAGATTGTTACTAATAGTTCTCTCATACTGAAAGCCATGATAAAAGTTTACACTTAAGTCAATTAAATACAATTGAATTCATATTGCTCTGGCTCACTTCTACATATTAACTATATCACAGCACTAGCAGTAACTACTAGGATAACTTTTCCTCTATTACATCATGGCTATTTTACTTCGCATAGGACAGAAGCACACTGTATAATGTTAAGAAAAACATATGAAGATAATCAGAAGAACACTAAAAAAGTGGAAGGGAGTTCACAAACTAAATAATTACTTCAATCTTTGCTGACCTGAGCCTTCACACAATGGTACTTCAGAGTGGTGACTGGTTCTGCACTCCCTCCTGTCTGCATGCTCTTGATACCCAAGATACAGCAAATAATGTCATCAATTTCCTTCAATTACATTACAAAGAATTGATTTGCACCCAGGGAATAAAAGGTTGCGACGGTAGCTTTTGCATCACTCAACAACAGAATCCAGCATTTACAACATGACTGAGGAGCACATGGGAAGAGGGAAAAAAGTAATTTACTTAGTGTTCCTTTAATTCTTTGTGGTATAATGAGAGTATATCATGATTTATGGCTAAATAGCACATACTTTTTTCTCAGGAGAAAAGCCTTTCATAACCTGCTCATTTCTGTGGCACTCAGGAGTTACGAGATCCAAGTCCACTTGTAAGTGTGGTGTCCTGCTGAAAGCAGTTTGATAGCCCTTCAATGAAAAATAGTTCTATGTGTTGCTACGTTTTCAAAACATGGGTTAAAATGCTAAACCATCAGAGTTTTAAAAAAGTAAGTTTTAATGATGGTGCACAAAATTAGTTACTTTTTTTTTTTAAATGGGATCATTTATTGTTAATTACGCATTCTTTTCCCAATTTGATTACATACAGAGTTGGTTTGCAACACAATAGCATATGAAGGTCAGTACAGCTTCAGGAGAAACCCTATACTCTGTGACAAATCCAATAACCATCAGGGTATTTGGTTCATAGAAATAAAGCGTTTCTTAAAATATTTTGCTGATTTGCTAAGGTATCGAGAGACATTTTGCTGAGTGCGTAGCATGACATTCCCAGAAGGAGATATATTTTATAGTGGAGTTGCCAACAAATTTGCTCATGGGATAAGAGGTTGGCACTTATGAAGCAAAGGGTGTCTGAACAGGTTGCAGGGATTAGGGTGCTAAGACTAGAAGAGGAAAAGTGGAAAGGAGTAGAAGGATCAAACTGCTTTCTCACCCTCTGCTTCTACTTACAGACAGAGGAAAAAAGGTGAAAAGTAAGATTTTTCCTCATTTGCTGGACTAAACAGAAAACATAAACTTTCACAAATTGTTTTTGAAAACTAAAGATATTACAAGTAAGGCATCAAGGAAATTGTTACTGCTGTATTTCAAAACTGAAACAGATGTGATTTGTGGTAGGGAGGGTAACATCTCATTCCCCTGAGCACTGCCCAAAGCAGCGCACACACACACACATGCTCACCCCCCCTCAAAGTGCTGTGCCAGAATAGCAGGACACACTCAAAGCCCCTTCCATCATCCACCGCATATCCCTGCTGCACGCTGCCCTCCTTGAAACATCATGGTCAATAGCTATGAAGTTCAACATGTAAATTGTGAAATACATTTTTGAGTAGTACAGACGACAGTATGTTTAAACCTCAAATTAAAAAAGTAGGAATAAATACCGTATCAGACAGAAAAAGAGTAATTTACTCGAGGAAACAGTTTCAACTCCAGGTAAAAGTTTGCCATTGCAGTTGTAAGGAAGACTTCTGGCTCCCTCTAGGGGTTTCTGCCTGTCCCTTCACAAAACGTATTTTTTTAACATACCCTATAAAAGCATTTCTCTCTGTTACAACCTGGTAAGGGAGAACTATATGATTCTGATATAACTAGACATGCCAATAATACATTTTACAATTTGGGGGAAGTGATGCTAAGAGCAAAAATTCCACGTACATTTGTTCTTAAATTGCCACAATCTCCTAATTGTTTGTGAGAAAATGTTTCAAACTAAAGCAATTATGTACACATCTTTATAGTTAATAATCTCACAGCCAAACCCTGATGTGAACCATCACTAATTATTTTTTCCTCAAGTACAATCATCTGTCATATTTACATATTTCAAGACTTCCAGGTGTTGTTCTTACTATTATTCTCAGTAGTGTTAGAACACCATTATTTATTTATTTATTGCAATTTACAATTACAGCCTATTTTATGTTTGGAACCTATCAAACAACATTAAGCAAAGGGATGAATGACTTTGTTGTAGATCCTATTCTAAAGATCGTTACCTAGTTACATCTCAGCTGGAGCTTATATACTCCTAGTATACAAGGAATAAGCTCACCACTTCCAATTCAGCCAAACAGTAACTCAAGAAAAAACAGCAAGAAAGAGAAGCAATAGAATTGCTGTTTGTAATCTGTTACAAAACACTTCTGCTTTCTACACATATGCAATACAAGGTAACAAGGCCTAAAAATCAGTTTGCCTCTTTCCATTGCCTTTACTAGGCTGTAGATCAAGCAGGTCATCCATATTTTGCCTCTTACAGAATGCAGATGAGGCAACAATTCATAATTTAAAGAAACTCTGAAGATGTGTTACTAGGCCCTTTTTAACAGTTACAGCCAGGTCTTGGAGGTGTTGTTTCCCTGAAGAGTGTTTGTGGATCAAGCCTGGCCCATTTGTATGAATCCCTTGCAGAGCGGATCACTTCAGCATGCTTTGCATCAGCAGACAGGTAGGAGGCTAGGAAGTACTTCCAGCACAAGTTTAAAACAGAACTAAGCAAAGCCAGCATCAAACCCAAGCAAGCTGACAAATGCAATAACAATAAAAACAACTCTGGGTGTCAGTAACGCTGTCCAAATGTATCGCCCCAATGTCTGTATCTTGCTTAATTCAAATCTAATCAAAAGTTTGGAAGCCTGTTCGGGGAAACACAGCCTCACCTCTCAAACTGTAGCACAAAGCACGTCAAGAAGCAGCACGGCAACAACAAAGCTACTGCATGCATGCCCGCTGCTCTTAGGGGGATTAGTGGGGGGTCAGGCTCCCATGGCCGCACCTGCAAAGCTCAACACTATGACATTAGCTAATATCCTGCATAAATCATATTCCTTCTGTTTTAAAAGCAAATAAATAGCTGTGCATGTGTCCTTTGACCTTCATTGCTGGGAAACCTATGCAGTTTATCTTTATGGCAATAGACTATGCCGTGCTAACCACTGCTGGCAGGGTGTCTCTCTACTGTTTTAAGTAGAAATGAAATTCAAAGCAACTATACCCGTAAAGATATATTTTTCTAAATCCTTAAGAAGTGGAAGGTACTTTAAGAAGTGTGAAATAAGAAGATTTTTTAAAATACAGTAGACCATATATATATGGACTATACACAGAGAACTACAGTAAGAAACCCCTCATAAGACATTTATGATATAGTATCAGAAAAGAAAAAGTCCAAACCACAAGTCTGATTCAGGAAGCATATGAGCTTTTGATCTTATTTCGTAATACAAGGACAGAGATGAATGAATATTTGCTTGCCACAGCTTCTTTGGTCCACTTAACATTTCATTTAATTTCAGGCTTAGATCCCCATTACAGGTTCAGTCTATATGCAAAATACTATAAAAACAGTTATTTATTCTTTACCAGAAACTTGCAAATACCAAGTATATAGACATGATTGCATAATAATCTTATTTTTAATATGTGGAATAATATTAACCAGATAGATCTGTTACTAGAATTATTGTTATTTACCAGACCTTAAAAATGGCAATAGTTTCTTAAATAGCTTCTCTCCTTAGAGGGTATTGTTAAGAAGTTAAGAAATACTTAATCTTAATGAGGGGGGAGTATAGAGCAAACACATCATATTGAAATAACTTGTTTTCTTTGAACTCTAATTTTACAATATATCCTGTAAGTCAGTATCTTGTGAACCACGCGTCTAGAAAAATAGCTCATTGGGTTGGGAGGAGTGGGGAGTTGGGGCTCGCAGGGGGGTAGGTTTTTTGCTTTTTCAAGAAACTACACAAAAATTGGGTGCATGCACACAAAAAAACTATTCTGTTATTTGTACTGTAGTATACTGGAGTGACATGGTGTAGTGCCCCAGCTAATTGTAGAATCTTTTTCTGACATCTAAGAGATTTTAAACAACCTCANAAATCCATTAACTGGAATAATCAACTCTACTGATGTGTAATAAACACATAAGACATTTTGATGAAAGTGTGTTTCTTACATAGCCAGAGTATTTATGACAATATAATATAAACAATTGAAAACATCTAATACATTATATTAAGTAGCAGAATAAAATTAGTTAAGAATTAGAAATAAAAGGATGCTTTAAAAGTTTAATTCTAGCTTCTTTCCGAACTGACAAAACTCTTTTACTATTTCTACATAATAATGCCGTAAAAATTAGAGATTGAATATGCTATATAATTACATAAATGAAAGCGCATAAACTGCACAAAGTACCACAAAGGTGAATGCAACATTACTATAATTAATTTCAAAACCAATGCATTTGAATGCCCATACTAACCAATGAAAATTCAGCTTTCTTACAAAAATACAGCTGTGAAACAAGACTGGAATAAAATATAACCAGGTTTCTTTTGTGCATGGGATTTAATTCCACTTTGAAGTTTAGTAATCCATACTGTATTCCAGGACTATCAAAGCTCCCTTGCACAATACTTTGGTTTAGAGCAGCAGCAGTCTATGGCTTATAGGAGGGGACCAGATCCTCTCTGCAAGCATAACAAAAGAGTGGATCACAAACTTTAGTGTGATGCAGAATCCTGAGAGATTTGGTATGAAGAGGCAAAATGAGTTGTCTGAGATCCTACTGGACTGCAGCATTCTTGGGAACACAAATGCAACTTCTGGATTTAAACACAAGGCCGTGTTTTTTCTATTTTATTAGATAAATAAACAGTATATGTAAAATATGACCTTTCATTACATCACTAAAACCTACTTTGCTCAGTCAAAATCAACTTAATGTCACAGGCTTCCTTCTTATACTGTTCTTCTTTCCCTCTACATAATTTCCTTTAAATTAGATTGAAAGCAGAGACTTGATTCAACAATCTGGTTTAACACAACGAAAAGCACAAGGGTATCAGATAACCTGAAAATCTCAAGCTAGCTTCAGGCATGAATGGGTTTTAATCAGAATTTGGCAACTGAAATGTATTTGCAGCAGTCTATACGAAACAGCTCAGACAATGGTTTACTGATAAAAATGAAAAGAGAAATAGACACGCAAAAGGTTCTCTAAGGCAAAAGTAGTGGAACTGAGTACCAGATTTTTCCCAATACTCTTATTTGAAGATAAACCTGACAGAATTCCCTCACCCAAGTTTTATAGAAAAATTTAAAAGAAAAGAAAACACAAATGAACAAAAAAACCCCAACACCACTATTTTTAGGAGGATTTTTGTGTTTAGATCTTAGTTTGCTAAGTCCACTCTCATATAAGCTAAATTTAGGTAACTAATAAACTAACCTAGAAGACAAGCAGAAAAGCTGAGATGACTTCTTGTCCCATAAGTATGAATCAATTTTAATTCAGTACTGTTTAGGGATACAGTTTATATGAGCTCACTTGGTTCAAGACAACGTTTTTGATGGATACAGCCTTCTGTTTGTTCAGCTGTAGAAAAGAGGAATGCAGTCCAGGCTGATGGTGAAAAGGAGTAAACAAAACTCCATAAACTGAAGCTTACAGAATTTATGACACCTGCTTTGGATATAAACTTGCAAAAAAAGAAAAAATTAAGGAGCATTACAACTCCTGAACTGAGATACAAAGCCAATAAATAATCATCAATACAAAACTGAGAGTAGAAGGAAGTAAAAAAAACATAAGAACCCCAAACCCCCACCCAAAACCTGACAGAAACACTACAGATTGCGTACCGCATTTTTTCATCTTCAGAATTTAATTAGCCCAAAAAGAATATTCCCATCCCTCTCTGCCACACACATTGTCTGTGCATTCACATAGATATGTATTTGGCAAACATGATAAGCTTAAACTATAATAAACAGTAAGTCCAAAGTATTTCACATTTTTTTCTAAATAGGAGAGAAATCTATTTGGACTGCTTTGAGGAAACTGTATCTTTCTTCTTCCTGGCCTAACACACAGAAGTACTTAAATAAAGCCTCCTGTGTTTCAGTTAGTTACCTCCATCACTTAAGTACTGACACTGACCAGTTCGGACCTGCTGTTTCCTCCCTTGTTCCAAAAGGCTCTGCAGCACTACCAGGGACCCAAATCTGGAAAACAGACTGGGGAGCTGCAAGCTGGGGTTTGTTCTCACCACGCCTGCAGCACTAATGATGATAATACACAGTAGGACAAACTAGAACTTTATCTGAAAATACTTAATCGAGTAATATGGCCAGCAGAGGGAACTGTAAGGCAGGAACAGTCATACAGCTATGCAATTGCAAGAAATTTCTATTCAGAGGTTAGTTTGGGGATGGTTACAGAGAGTTTTGCACTGCATGTCCCCTTCCCAAGGGCTTCCCACAGACTGCATGCATATCTTTTAAGTGCCCTGCCCAGTAGAGAGATCTCCTTGTGCTGTATTTTCTCAAAAGGCTTGTTTTTTTTAATTGGTCTCCCTCGTTGCTGCCACCCTGTCCTGGTTTCAGCTGGGATAGAGTTAATTGACTTCCTAGTAGCTGGTACAGTGCTATGGTTTTGAGCTAGGTATGAGAAGAATGTTGATAACACACTGATGTTTTCAGTTGTTGCTAAGTCATGTTTAGTCTAAAGTCAAGTTTTTTTGGCCTTTGATGCCCAGCCAGCAAGAAAGCTGCAGGGGCACAAGAAGCTGGGAGGGAACAGAGTCAGGGCAGCTGACCCAAAGTGGCCAAAAGAGTATTCCATACCGTGTGACGTTTTAGGAACTAGGGGGGGGGGGCATCGCTGCTCAGGGACTTCCGGGTGCATCGGTCAGCGGGTGGTGAGCAATTGAGTTGTGCATCACTTGTATATTCCAACCCTTTTATTATTACTGTTGTCATTTCATTAGTGTTATTATTATCATTATTAGTTTCTTCTTTTCCGTTCTATTAAATCGTTCTTATCTCAACCCACGAGTTTTAGTTCTTTTCCCGATTTTCTCCCCCATCCCACCGGGTGTGGGGGGGAAGTGAGTGAGTGGCTGCGTGGTGCTTAGTTGCTGGCTGGGGTTAAACCACAACACACCCCCACTTGACCAGCCAGCCTGGGAAGCAGGGTGACTGAAGAGGGCTGAAGGGTGAGCTCGCTGTCCCCTGGCAGTTCTGGCAGCAGGATGAAGCGCATGTCCCCCCCGCAGGCTGGCTTGTACAAGATGAGAGGTCAGGCAGTTGGTCAACTACTCTGAACTGCCTCCATTCAAACTGCTTTTGAAAGGATGACTAAATTTAACTAGTGTTGTCTCCATTGATCAGTCCCAGTGTCCCTCAACCACAGGTCAATGCAGGAAGGCAGCTGGGTAGCATCAGTCTCACAAGGCAGCAGCCTTCTCCAGATGCATTCACAGTAGCATCATAGGAAAGGAGAAGGCAAAAGCACAGGAAAAAGATTCAATGAGCCTGTCAAGCGAAAGCAACAACTAATCAGATCAAGATATTAAGACATCCTGATAAGCATGAGGAAGACCTACCCCAATACTCCCTTATTTATGATAATAAAGGGCAATAATCTGCAGTTCTAGCTACACTATTAGACCTGTCACCTCACTGTGACAAATTCAGTGCAAGGCATTAGGTAACATTTTTTGCTTCAGTTCTCAGCTTCCACCTCTAGATGTTATTAACATGCCTTAATTTTACAGTAACACTGCCTTTTATAATCAGGATCAACACTTCCTCCTTTATTCACAACAAAATGCCCCCAAACAAGCAAACAAACTAAACCATAAATACGCAGTTCATTATCTGGCAATCATAACCACAGTTTCACAGGCCTCAAAAACAGTGTTCCTTAATATCTGGCAATCCTCTCTTCAGCAGAATTGTCAGGAAAGTACAGAAACTATCTTGCCACCAAAATAAAATGCTTGAATCCTGAGACACTCAATAAATATGGTGTTTTCTTGATGTTTCAATGTTATTCACAAAACCACAGCTAGGGAAAAAAATTATCAGCACTTCACATAGAGTACCCATAATTACTGTCCTCCTTTTTTGGCATGATACTCAATTCATAACACTCTTGACTTAGAGCACTATTGAAAAGTAATAGAAAAATTGTTTAATAATCACTATCAAAGCCAAATTATGTTCATAGATATTTATGCCAAATGAGAACCAAATATTATGCTTATAACAAGCTAGCTGATAAAACTATGAAATCACCAGTTTAAGAAAAGAAGTCTTATGAAGGCAGAATGGACTTTTTAGCTGCCTGCTTGCAAGCACAGCCGAGAACATGCTCCTCCTCTTCTGAAACAATGACATCTTCACAGTATTAAAAAAATATTTTTAGTCTCAGGAAAATACCACTTCTTAGAAGCTTTGGTGTAACTGATACCAACCACCAACAGCACTCTGCACTGGAATTTACCTGAACACTGGAATTTACACAATAGCCGTGCACAAAGTACTTCAAATAGAATCTCCAAATACCAGGGCACCTGACAGTGAGTTCAAAGTAATTTTGCATTTTAGGGACATGCTAGAGAAAACTCTGCAATTTTGTGCAAAAGACTGATAAATGACAAAAAGAGGGCAGCAATGGTGTACAGGCTTTGTGATTTTAACCTGTTGTAACTGACTTGTAATTTGCTCTTACCATTTTTACTGTCACAAGCATTACTGGAGTTTAATATTAAACACTCCCTGGTACAACCCTTAAATAATATAGATCTGAATTTCTTTTTAGAGCAACACTGACAGTTTGGAAATAAATTTATTCTTTTTCTGTAACATCTAGGTGGCTGCCTTAAATCACCATAGTGATCCCATGACTAATCCCCATCAGAAACTTCCCATAGTAATGCCACTGTCAGTTCTAGCAACTAACCACTTCTGACCAGATCCTTTCTTGATGCAAATTAGATAGAGCAAATTTAGACGAGATATGAGCCATGTGTCTTTGACATAAAACTAAAGAAAGTTCCAGACATCTGCCTCACCAGGATTTTGTTCAAAAATCCACTCCTACATACCAGTTATAAATATACAGAAGGTTATATGTATTTATTCTAGAAACATCTATTGATAAAGATGACCTTCTCTGCAGAATGAATTGGAAAAGTTTGTTGGTGGGAACGTTAACTGTGGAAATGAAAAAGGGTGTGACCGGGTTTTGTTAGATCAGGGCTTATGTTCAAAGAAAAGACTACAGCAATGCAAACAAATTGGAAGGATCTGGCCTTTTTTTTTTTTATTATTTGGATATTTAATAAAATACAGAGTTGCGCCGTCTGTATGTAAAGCAACGTAATTTAACTATCTGTGGCTGTACTTACCCCATGATCATCAGCTGCCCACATACATACAGTATGGAAATACTGTACAGCTTTAGCCCCTCAAACACATGGGTCTGTGCTCTCTGAGCTTTCTCTCACTGCAGAAGGAAAAGCAACCTGTCCTTATGTGGGGTCAGTTCCAGCCGGGAGATGGCAGCAGTAGGCAGAATGATTACAGTCGTTCCCTCATTTATTTTATGTATATGCTGTTGAGGTCCTAAGGTCAACACTAACAAAAATATAAAAAGACGGGGTGGGGGAGCATTTTTCAAGGTCACAATATTTACAGTTACACTGAAGTAATACGTTTGTGGTTTCTGATACTCACTATTAATTCAACACTGAATGGCAATTAAAATTAACAGAAGCCAAGATACACTTATGGTACCTATGGCAATCTATGACTACTTGATAGTAAGTGTGCCTGCTGTTTTACCAGTTGCCTTCATGACATTTAGTGCACAAGCAAGGAATTTTTTTATTTTTAAGAACAGTACAGTCTCTCTCTCTTATCCCTCCTTTTCTTCTTTATTGATAGGTCCCTCTGAAGTCTATCATACAACCCTTCCGACTGGCTAAACCGTACTGGGACTCCTCATGGAGCTGTGTTACCCCTTCTCTGGAGTAAGTAGGGCAAACTGTTCATCAGGCAGTGCCATCACTACAGCTACGGCTGCTGCCACTTCGCTTGACCCTGCTGTCAGGGAGGTGGCAGAGGGGACCGGTCTGTATTGAAAATGCACTCCCTGAAGAGGGTTCTCACCAGTAAAAAATTTCCGTCCAATGCTACTTATGCTGTTTTTGCAGACTTGTGACTGCATCTAACCCATTTTCTTTTGGAGAAAGAGCAGGCATAATTATTAAATATAAATAAAATGTAAATATTCAGTTAATATCCTATGACATTTTAAAAAATGAAGGGAAAAAAATGAAAAATATTCCATACAAACACATTAGAATGAATTCCAAAAGAGTAATGACAGCATCCTAAAGCAGGGCAGAAGAATAAGCAAGTGAAAGACTACTGGCACTATTATAGAGACCTTCTTTAGAAGAAGCTATGGCATGGATGGAGTCTGTATTAGAAGAGATTTTGGAGATACTAGGGGAAAAAATGCCACATTATGGTATTTGCCATAGATCTACTGAAACAAATTATAAGCAAAGGATGATGAAAACCAGGATGGCACTTGACCATTGGAGTAACAGAGAAGTCTTTCAAGGGGGGCAGTATTTTGTTTTGCTTTGTTTTATTTAATGTGCAGAAATCTTGAGTAATACTTATATACACACTGAAAAATGCCTCAAGCTAAGATGAGGGAAGCAGTTTAGGCTGGGCTATAAAGAAAGCTAAGTCAGGAGATGAGTTTAGACCACAGGGGAGTGGCTCGAAATCAGTTTAGGAAAGATCTTCCAAAGTGGCTGGAAAGAAAAGATATGCGGAAAGAAAAGCGTAAGAGGGATGAAAAGAGAAGACTGGATCTCATCTGTCTTTTAGGATATTAAGACGTTGGCAGAGGATAAAAACTTAACAATGGAAATAAAAACAGGGAATAAACAGTCAGCTGCAAGGCCTGGCAAGTTCTTCTCCAGCAAATATTTTCCAAATTTAACAGGAAGACATCAAACACTCTGTGCCCACTGTATCTTTGCTTTTCTTCTCAAAATAGTACCTACCACTGTGGCAATGTGCTGCTACCCCTCGTCTTACCACCGGCCCAAGCAGCCAGAGCCCTGCAGGTAAAACCTAACACAGGTTCTCGGGGAGTGGGAGGGGGTCTTAAATATGTAATGTAATAATCAGAGAACATAAGGCCTGACAGTAACTCTCTGTCCTAAAAGCCAAAGAGATGAAACTACTAAATAAGAAAACAAACAGATACTTTGGTATTGGCAGCAATAGGTTTCAGTGAGCTGATCTTAAAAAAGCTGGGGAACTAATTTTATTTTCAACAGCACATTAATGCAGCAAACATTTTTCAAATGTAAATATGCTGAAACATACAGTCTCATAAAGAGCAGGCACTTTCTTAATTTATGACTACCATATTATGAATTTAGTTTGAAAAGTGATTTAAAAGTTACTGAAAGTCTTCAAAAAACCTCAGGACTTCTTTCTTCCTTTTCCATACATTAAGCCTTTTCAAACAAAGCAAGATGAGATATGCTAAGAATTTATCTCCCCAGTAGTCATTTCAGAGAGAATCAAAATTTCAATAGGATATAAAAAGCTACATAAAAAAAGAAAAGCATTTGTGTATTTTCTCAGAAGAGGGGAAAATAAGACACATATTTAGTGTACTATGTAAGAAAAAGAAACTGTATCTTTTGTTACAGTGCACTGTGGGCTTAAAGCTAAGCAGGAGAGATCCTAGTTAGTAAACATCATCTCACTCATTCTTAAGAAGCTTAAGAAATGCCATCACCAAAATACTTGACTTAGTCTATCAGAATAACTGAGGTAACACTTACATGTTAAACTCATGCTGTAAGAAGGACTAATCCAAAAACTGCTTTTAAACATTTAAAATCAAAGCATCCTACTAGGATGGATATTTCCCAAGTCCCACCTTTAGATCATCTATGTAGATGTTGTTATGAAGAAGAGGAAAAAAGGGCAAATCGCTTTTTGTAATTTTGCAGATTTTAGGTGATAATGAGGAGCCTCAAAAATAATCTCAGTTCTCCAGATTTTTATTTCAATATCCTATCAATACTAATTTAAAGCACCATCTGTAGGTTTCTCTGTTATTTGACAATTTTGCTGAAGGCTGAAGAAGCATTAATTTCCAATCAGTCATTTACAAGACTATGTCCAACATGATGTAATACTAACACAGTCAACAGTCAAGAGATTTGGGATAAAATGCTAATTTCTCAGACTAGACCAACATACTTTAAAAAGGAATCAAGAGGCAGAGCTTCTTTGATATCCCAGGTAGTTCAACAAGAGCTTGACATACCATAGAAAACAAAATCAAAGCAAAGAAGGTTGGGAAAAAGAAAGGTGGTCAAAAGATGCAGGTGATTGTAGAAATGTGAAGAGTTCCTCCTTAAAAGCTATTACACCCAAAAGGAATAGTCCACTCATGTGACCAGAGCACTTAGGCAGAATGAGAAAGGCTAAGCCACTTTTACATAGTTAAAACCCATAGAACACCTTAAGTAAGAAGCAGTATAACAAACTACAACTTTATTTTCTTTCAGACAGTGCAGTTATTCGGATTGGCATAGCTTTACAGTACACTGAAAAACTGAATTAGATGTTACCTGTTCCTCTATGTACTTTTTTCAGAAATAAATATGCTTTTGTAATGCATTCAGCTGAATCTAAAAGGAATGGTCTGAGAAGAGAGAGATTAGCATGGTTAGAAGCAGCAAAAAATTGTACCAAGTTGGTTTTGGTCATTCTCAGTGGCACTCACCAGCAAAGGAACAAGTGAACAATTTTATAAATACCTTACAGAAATGTGAAAAAGAGGACACTTGAAAGCTGGCTGTGTTAACTGTTCCTCTTCAAAATTTGCACGTCATCTGGAAAAAAATCTGAGGATGTGTTTATTTTTTTCAGGGCCAACACAACTCTAGTCTAGACTTGAATGAGTTATTCCCCAAGTTCCATTTTGATGGTAAAACTCTGCAACTTGAAATTATGTTAGATTCAAAAGGGTGAGAGGAAATTTCTATTTGAAAAACCACTTCATTGCAATGGCTACTCTGATTAACAGCTTGGAAGTTATCAGAGGCTATTGCTTCTCAACAGGAGAGCATGCCCAGCTTTGTGTTGCACATGGAAATGCAGCTAGTACCCAGGAAATGCAGCTGGTTTGAAACCCTGTATCAGTATGTCCTCACTGCTGAGCAGTCATTTCAGACCGGACTGTGATACAGATAGATCCACTCCCTTAACACAGTGTTTAGCACGTCTTCCCACCTACAGTTCTCTGCATCTGTACAAAACATAAGCAAGAATTCTTTGGCTCATTGTAAGTGAAGATTGCCTATGACTGAATAGTCAGCATCCAGCAAAGGTTCAACAGTGCTTTTACACATGTAGTCCACACACACACAAGTGCTAATATATCCTAAAAGACTTTCCATTTGCCGAAACACCAGTGTCTATCCTGGCACCTACATAAGCTTTAAAAAAACTGTTAAGAAGTGTCATCAGAGGCAAAAGTTTCTGGGTACTTATAGGTCAAGGCATGACAATTTCTGAAAGATAGATTGTGTCATTTAAAGCAGTTAATTTCTTGAGTGAATCTCTCTGAAGACCTGCTGGGAGCGAGCAATAATATACCCTTTTAAACTTGTAGGTGCATTCTTCATGACCAACAGTAATTCATCTGCAAGTATAAATGGCAGTCTGCACAAAATAGGTGCCTTCCATATACACTGTGCATATGCAGTACGTTTCACTGCTAAATGCCAATTCTTCAAAACGTGGCCTGTAACATTTCTCAGAGTGTAACGGCATACTTCAGCATCACTTTTATTCTTGATGAACAAAATCTGTGCATTGCCTGTTGTAGTTAGTCTGCACTCAGCAGGTTTCATTGTTAGAAAATAGCTCACAGAAAAGATGGAGCTCTGTTTATTTTGAGATGTGGAATTTAAGCTATAACTGCCTAATTAGATTTCAAAACCCCACTGACAAGCACAATCAATCTCTATTTGAATATCTCCTGATACAGGCATGGAAGTGACCCCTACAAGATGTGGGAACCTCATTAAGTGATGAACAATTAGGAAATGTAAAACTAAAAAAGTTTTAATAAACACAGAGTGAACATTACGGTCAACTATAACAGCTGTTGTGATTTTAGGATTTATGACAGATTTATGACTTGTATGTTATAGTACCTTTCCTACATACTCACAAGCAACTCCTACAATATACACTAGCTTTTTTAAGCTGAAAAAAAAAAAGGGGGGCAGCAAAAATGTAACCCTTGCATTCCTTCTTAAAACAAAATCTTCAAAATCAAAAGCCTTCGATTTCTGATGTGTAGTGTAGCATCCCCTCTCCGACTTTACACATGTACTTCAGAAAACACAAGTAAATTCAAGGGCTAACTCAATAAAGGAAACCAATGATGTAACAGCTAACTTCTGTGTGGTAAACACACTCAAATGCAAAATACAATATTAGGTACCTCTGCTCCCATTATAGGGCATTCCAGGTCACAGAAAAATTAGTCACCTCAGAGGACAAACCACAAAACTGGTGCAGAGAGCAAGAAACAGTCTAAAAGTAGCTAACAGGAATCTGAGTCAGACAGACACTGCCTGGGTCACTTGGCTCAGTTCTTCACAATTAAAAAGACTGATTTAACAGAAGTTTAATTCCAGGTAGGTGCACACCAAAACCAATACCAGCCCTTCAGAATGTCAAAAGCCAAAAAATTCTACTTTCTTCTAAATTTTTTCCAGAATATTCCTCAAAATATTTAGAACAACTATCAGGCTTCACTCGTCAGACCATGAGCCTCACAAGCAGCAGTACACTGAAAAGAAGAAACTGGGAGAAAGAAAGAGATGGGGGAGAAGGAGAACGGAAAGGTGGGGGAAACCAAAGGTGTTGCAGTAGCCTTGCAGAAATTTTATTAGGTGATACACGCACAGTGATCCTTGCAAATGAACAAGGCTCTGTGCTGTAAAGGAAGGAAAAAGAACCGCATTCGTTCCTGCCAATATGACTCAGAGGAAAATTCCTTCCTATCCTCAAAATCAAACCATTAGTCTAACCTGAACGTGCATGCACGACGTGCCACTCTGCCAAGTCTCTTCAGATCCTGGAGTTTCCTCCCCTCCCCTGCTTCAGCAAAGCACGTCAGAGCATCTGCTTCACTGGGCCTCAAACCACCGCCACGTTTCTGGACCTCACATGATTTACACCATCACTTCCCATCTAGCAAAATACAGCAGGGCACAAAGCCTACGTATTAACCTCTCCTAACCAGTTCTGACACCATGCAGCGTGCCAGCTAAGCTGGGCTTTCTGACGTAGGCTACCCAGCAGGGACATTGGCAGTGCAATGACTGAGGTCACAGCAAGGAAGACGAGTGAGGGGCAAGGGACTCAAGGAGGCAATAGCCCTTGGAGACAAGGGCGCGCAAGGAAGAGGCATGGGAGGAGGCAGCAGCAGGATGGGGAGAGCCACAGAGAAGGAAACACCAGCAGTGAGACTGCACTTCAAGATGACATGCAGTTTCACCTACGGAACTTTTACATGGCAAAGGAGTGGCAGCAGATGGGGATGTGGCTTTACATCACTCTGAACCATGGACACTTATAGTTTACCCTTTTTCTCCCTTCCTCTCCTTTAACTGCAGGGAGGAAAGAAAAGTCAGCCGGCAGCCTAGCAAGGGGGGTGGGGGGGGAAATCTTTCCAATTACATTGGCCTGAAGACACTCAATTATTTTTTCTTCCTTACATGTCCTACTTGAAAAACTAAGACACAATGCAACTCAAAATATTCATTCTGAAGATGAGGAGGAATGTTCTTGTCCACTATTCATCCTTCCCTGCTGCTATGGAAATCAACACAGCAGCTTGTAACTGCGTGCAATTCCACACATTTAATTCAGAAACCCATACTGACCTTACTGTCCTACATCAAACGACATCATGGCTGTCCTTTCAATAGCATAGTTTCCCATATCTTTCTTTCAATGAAGTATCTTCTGAGAAAGGAAAAAGCAATGTTGTGAAAGGAACTGTGTGCTGATTTTGGCTGGGGTAGAGTTAATTTTCTTCCCAGTAGCTGGGATGGGGCTATGTTTTGGATTTGTGCTGAAACCAGTGTTGATAACACAGGGGTGTTTTCGTTACTGCTGAGCAGAGCTTACACAGAGCCAAGGCCTTTTCTGCTTCTCACCCCACCACACCAGCGAGGAGGCTGGGGGTGCACAAGAAGTTGGGAGGGGACACAGCTGGGACAGCTCACCCCAACTGACCAAAGGGATATTCCAGAATGTATGACGTCATGCTCAGCACATAAAGCTGGGGGGAAAAGAAGGAAGGGGAAGGACCACGTCTGGAGTTATGGCATTTGTGTTCCCAAGGAACCATTACACGTGATGGAGCCCTGCTTTCCTGGAGATGGCTGAACACCTGCCTGCCCATGGGAAGTGGTGAATTAATTCCTTGTTTTTCCTTGCTTGTGTGCGCTGCTTTTGCTTTACCTATTAAACTGTCTATCTCAACCCACAAGTTTTCTCACTTTTACTCTTCTGATTCTCTCCCCCATCCCACCAGGGCAGGGGAAGCGAGCGAGCGGCTCTGTGGTGCTTAGTTGCTAGCTGGGGTTAAACCACAACAAAGTGTCTTTTACTACTTGGATTTACCACTATTGAAGCATCCGTTTGCAGGAGCAAACAGGAGAGTATCGTCCGTGCTCTGCTATGTCATTTCCAGCATTTCCAAGAACTGTACTCTTTTCGGCAACTAAGAGAAGCTGAGGAAATTCAGAAAAGGAAAAGCTTAATACCCTATAAAATAGCAAACAATGCTGGAGACAAGAATAAGACAGTCCCAACTATAGAGAGAGGACAGGAAATGTAGTATTAGATTGTTACTCTTTGGCTTTTTAATCTCATTCCTACTAAAAGCCTTTACAGGCTATTTATAGTTATAATTAAGTGTGTTTGGTGTGTCAATGTGCTCTACAATAATTCTACTAACAATTTAATTACTAAAAACTCTTTTTGCCATTAGGCTGTTAACATCTGAGATTGATAAGAAAGCACAGGATAATTAGATGGGGATATTCAAACCAAATGTAATTCATGCGTTTATTACACACTTGGTTGCTCATCTAAAATTAGGTAACTAATCTGAATATGAATGATGAAAAATAACAATGATGAAAAAAACAATTAAAAAACAATACAGAGATAAATGCAATGAGTTTATCCTCTTTTTAGCCCTAAGTGCCATTTCTATTCCTGATTATAAAAGCAGCCTAATGTGACTTCTTATTTGGTTTACGATTACACACTGGCAGGAAAGTACATCATTAATTGATCAGCAGAAAATACTTCATTTCTTTTAGTTTATGTTTAGCCTTTGATCTTAATTTCTCTTGTGATTTCTGCCAGGATTGTTTGTCATACTTTAACAAAATCCATGAACCACATAGGAGATGCTAAGCTTATATCTAGGCATTTGCCTGTGAATAATCTTCCTATAGTCTAATTTACATAATTTTATTGTTTAGTGGATTCTTCCCATGAAGATATATTACTGCCAGTGCAACTGTACTTGAAGTGGTGTCATCGGAGTGTGCCTCTGAGAGTTATAGTTTGCATATAAAAATCTACTCTGAGCTAAAATATGGCATATATCACAAAACAATGCCTCAGAGAAAATTCAGTTCACAGAACGGCAGGAGGAAAATCAGTTTGGCCATATTAACCTATAGGAATGCAAAACAAATAGAAGATAGAGATTTTTATTGTTTCTTCGAAATTAAGAATCTGTTGGCTTGTTTTGTTTATTTTTAGGGTCACAATGCAAGTAGAATTCTGCTCTTGGGTTTGGGAAGCTTAAGCTTTAAAAACTGAAATTGATAGTTCATATTGTATTTAGAAAGGTTAGTCTTCTGTGTCAGACTGAACATACTGGAAAAAGACATAATCAGGATTGCTTTTCAATTAATTGAGCTATTTTACAGGGTTTTGTCTGTTCAATAAACTTGCTAGTTTTCAGAGCTGCCAGCACAAGGAACACCTGTTAATGAGATTATAAAATCTAAAATATTATCAGTATCACAAGAATACTTTCTGACCTCACTTCCAAACACTCTACCTGAGCAAGGACCTATAGATTATTTATCTGTTATTATATGCTATGCTTTCTGAATTACTTCCATGCCTCACAATCTTTAAAAGTGTTTCTTTAATACCAGGGAAACTGAGACTCAATACACAGGGCAACTAACTCCCACTGATTATAATGCCAATACCCTTTTGTTGCTCTGGTTTAAGTGACTTGGGCCCCTTAATTCTTGATCAGCCCCCAAAGGTCTTCTGCGCTCCAAGAAGCTAGTCCACTCTGATCCCAGGCTAGTGCTGCCACTGAAGGGAGTGGGCATGAATGAAGAGTAAAGATGCCCAGAAAGACTCCTTCAGAACCAACCAACCAACCTCACCTTCCTCCCACATCTCAGCAAGACTTCTAGATTCACTAACACTTCTCAAGACTGGACAACTGCATTATCAAAGCTGTCACTGAGCCCAGGCAGACACTGTGGTGGTGCAGCCCCCCAGGCCACTCTGAGATCTCAGAATAAGCCACGCATGCTTTGGGAAAAACTCCCAGTGTGCTGTTATCTTAGTTGCAAGTGCAGAGACTTAAGGGTGCCAGGCACCCCCTGGCTACACCTGGGCCATCCACTGCTTGAACTCAGAGTGACTCAGCATGAATTGTGGCCAGAATGTAAAATAATGACCAAAGCCAATCATCTCGAGACCCTATAAATAGCGATCCAAGGAGAGACTTTTTGAGCTCCCCAGGACCACAGCGGGTTGTGTGACCCAGTATGTCCCCCTGAGCTGGGACACCTCTCAGATCTATAGATTTCGTGAGGATTGAAAGATCATCCATTGATGATTTCGCAAGGACTTAAAGGCCTGATTGCACGAGTTCTACTAACCGTCCGTTGATGAATGCCGGCACATAGAAGTGAGTAATTGATGAAACTCATGAGAGGGAAATTTTAATCATAGGTTAACCTCGCAGGGGGTGGGGTGGGGTGGGTGTTAAAATTTGGTCCAGAACTTTTGTATCTGTGTATGTGCCTTTGCAGTTTGGTTTGGAATTATTTGCCTGTCTCTGTGTCATTTGGTTTGGAACTATTTTTCCTGTCTGTGCAGTTCAGAACTGTTTCCTCTCTCTGTGTGCGTGTGTGAGATGGTTTAACCTCCATTTGTGTGCAACCTTGCTGTAAGTTTCGGATGATCCTTGCCATTTTCGAATCTTTGGCTGATGATTAAGTACTGTTAAAATTATACAACCTAATCTTGTGATCCATCTCAAAAATATTAATAACTCCTAAATTGCTGCTAAACCAAAGCCGTGTAACAAAATCTCATTCACAACAGACAGACCCCAGGAGAGGGCAAAGAGCTCAGGGCCCTGACATTTTCTGTCACTGAGAAAGACTAAATAAAATGCTTACTCTCCCTCAGCCTTGAGGGTGCAAAGTTAAATTTTGCTTATGGTTTTCATAGGCTTTGATCTAGCTCTGTATCTAAAGCAAAGCAGAAAATAAGTGTGCCTTAATTATTAATTTTGCTGCACATACAGGGAAAAAGTGGGAAGCTGAAAGAAATGTGATGTAAATAATTCAGATATGATCACAATTTGCACATTTAGAAAGTGTAATTAAAATATTACAGATATTAATCTGTAACTGTTTCCATTACAATCCTAGGCTACATTCACATGGCCTAATATGGACCAGCCACCTTCTTGCCCTGCTTCTGAACTATGTCAGTATGATGTCAAGCCTGAGTTAGTTTGCCAACTCTGAGATTTTAAATGCAATTCCCACATCCTTTGCAAATAGCTTCCTCACTAGCAACACTTTTGTAAAGATGTTTTAAATGTAACCTAATGTTGAAGTTATGAAAAATAGTATGAAGATATTTAACAGCAAAAGTTTAGCATATCAAACGTAAGAAAGAAAATGCTGTAAAGAATGACATTCACCACCCCATCCCACTGAGACCAGTTAATGGAATACATCTGATTCTTTGAGGAGCAGGTAACTTTATGTAATTTGGCAAAACAATCTAGTAAGAAAAAGCTTTCAGTACTAAATACATTTTCTGCCTACTCATAGTTTCAAGCCAAACTTTTAAATTAGTATTGTACAACTCTCTTACTTTGTATTTCCTCGTGCATGCATAGTTTTGTAATGTTTGTTTCCATGCTTTGGTGTAGTCCATTTTTATTGGCACATTTTTCCTCACAGAGGATTCACTCTTCCTTTTCTTTGCACAAGGGAACCTCTTGGTAGGATTTCCACATTGATGGAGGTTCTCTGTTTTGAGGACAGGAAGGCAACAATTCACTTTGTTCAAAGAATTTTGATTCTTCACACCAAATAAAACCTTTGTTGGAAACAAACAAAAAAGTTAAGAAAACAGTATTTTATAACACCTACCTGGCTTTCAAGAGATATCTCTCCATGAAATGAGAACAAGATTGTACAGTAGCTTCATACAAAACAACCATATGTCTCCTCAGTTAATCTAGTATTAAAACAGATATCCAGACAACTGAAGACTAAATTTTGTGTGATTACTTTCTCAAACACACTTTATTTAAACTCCCAAATGAAGCCATGGGGGGAAGGGGGAAGAAAGTAAGCACTCATGGATAAACTCTATAGTACTTTGATATTAGAGCAAAATATTCCTAGCTCACACGGACTGCAAAACATCCTCAAAATAAATGTTTACATGCCAACCCACCTGTTTACCTACTGGTATTTCTGTAGCTGTGCTTAGGCCAAGGAGGCAAGTGAAAAGCTCATACTGTTTTCAGTCATGTATTCTCTGGAAAGCTAATGGGACATGGGAAAGCCTCACGCCAGAAGAATTAAAATCAAATACCCAGGGGAAAATTCTCAGGTGTTTAATGGCACAAAGGAACTGCTAGTTTCTAGGTAGTCAGACATACATGTACGCCACAGCAGGGTAAGCTAGATTGTAGATTTACAGATTTCTGAATATACTGCTTAGCCACTGGTATTGTAATAATTAGGACAGAAACATTGCCCTGACTCTTAAAAAATGCAGGACTGAGGTCTTTGCACAGACACATTAATGCCTTTTTCCACTCATGTAAAAATTGCATGTATAAAACAACAGACTTAACAGACTTAAACGGACAAAGTCTAAAAGATTTTAATATTAAAATAAATTTCAGGGAGCTGTGATACAGACTATTTTGCAAGAGTGAACTCAATTGAAGTTTTAACAACTGATCTGAAAACCATTTAAAACTAAAAAGGCATAGCCTCCCTAAGTATGGCAGTACATATGGGCACAATTTTAATAAACAAAGGGACAACGTTGTACACATCTACTCCTGCTACCACATTGGTTCATCTCAGCTAGTGAAAAATACTTTTGCTGTTCTCAGCAGCCAAGGCTTAATGTAACTGCACAAAACTCAGTTGTATTCATTCTGCTTGATAGATCTTCCCCACCAGCCAGATAGAATGACAAAATCAAGGAATTGTGACTCTCCAGTGTTTGCTTTTATGTAAGTGTTACACTGATATTAGAAGCAAGGGTCCAAGCAAATGTAAGAAATTAGTTAGATGCTAAGGCTACATTAACATTTAGGTCCAGTTTCCCAGTTTTAGTTCTGGGAGGATTTTTGGAAGTAATCTGGTACACTCCTACTCTAATTTTAAAATGCATCAAGACAGAGCATATAATCTGAGTGTTACTAATACTAGATAACATATGTTATAGTTTCATTTTCTCTCCTCTTGCTATTTCAAATGCTCAGGTTAAGCTATGAAATTCACTATTCTTTTTATTGATATTATTATTAGAATTATCTTTAAAACAAAAGCTTGAAAATGTTTACTTTTAGTAATGCATTTGCTTTTTTCTGTATTTTATAGTGTGCCAGAATTATTTTTTCTTAGTGCACCAAATTAAACATAGTATTTTACTATAATTAAAATAATGCTTAATATATTTTTTAATAACGCTTATTATATTTTTTGCCTAGTCCTTAACCCTCATTTCAAAAAGGATTTCAAATGAAAAATTCAAGTTAAATAAAATTGTCCTATTATTAATGAATTAGAAAATTACAGAAACTGTCTTTTTGGTTTGGATTTCATGTGAGTACACAGACGTTTTGTCCTACAAGCAATGTGCTCTGATAAAATGATAATGCAAAAATATTGTATGGGTATGTAGTCTGAAGCTGTAACAGCCTGAAGATGATTAATTTTGCTGAGTTATTTTAAACTGGATGAAATTTACAGCAGTTAAAGGCTTGGTTTTCAGAAAAAAATTAAATCTCTTTGAGAAAGTTGAGAGTACAAGTTGACAGCTGTCAGTCTGGTTTGGTTTTTTGTTTTGTTTTTTTTCCACTTTCTGAGGTTAGTGAATGATTATAAGCTATGGCAAATTGCTTCTTTACAATGCAGAAATTAATAGAGAAACTTGATATAGCTTAATCACACATACAGTTAAGTATACATATACAGTACAGTACATTTATGTTAATCTGTACCCTTTGATAAAATAGTGAAAATACTGCTGAAGGAAATTAAATACAATCCAGTCCAAAACTAAATACCTTACTAAATAACAGAAACACAACAGAAAAAAAGCATACCAAGATGATTTCCCAGTCTTTATTTCCTAAACTGAGTTTGGTTTTCTATTCTAATATGCTACTCTCTCAGTTAACAGATCTCACTGTCATCTCTTATCTCCCTCCCATAACTCATAATCCACTTTTTTTTCCCTATTATTCTGTAGACTCCCATGAATACAACATATTTCCACAGCACCCATTAGAGGCAGAGACACATTCAGTAGTATTCATTCTTCCTAGAACACGCAACTCTTTTGACAGCACTGAATGATTATAAATTATGACTTCCAAATCCAGAAAATAAATTTAAGAAAATTCTAGTCTGCTTTCTGCTAAAAAAGCATTCAAACAGATCTGGAACAAAAACAG
>VYZV01003310.1:0-21449 GCA_013401275.1 Pandion haliaetus | reverse complement strand
TTTTTTTTTTTTTTTTTTAAACAACGCTACTTTAATATAGTACAACACAAATGGAGTCTGTCACATTACAAGTCTCAAGGCACTTCACAATTTTCAGCGAAAGCTGACAAAACTCTGTCTAGTTATATATGACATAGAAAACAGATTTTTCAACTATTATCTTGTGTCTTAATACAGTAGCTGAATATCAAAACAAAGAACAGAGCAAGTTCAAGAACACAGCAACTATTAGAACTGAGATTCAAAGGACTCTTGAATTCAGGGTTAGAAGTTGGCAAAGTCTCCCTTCAGGGCAAAAAGAATTTACTCAAAGACAATATTCCAATCTCTCTTTTGTTACACAAGCTGATTGCTTACAGAATAGTGTTAAAATCCACGTGCTACATAAAAAGATGGCTCTAATAATAGAAGCAGTGTACCGAACACACGCAAAAACTTAACACAATTTCTATCACGATGCCTGCGTGAAAAGTAGCAAAGGCATTTTTTTCTATCTGGTCTATACATGTGTCCACAACTACTTGCAATATTATCTCTAACATCTACAGTCTAAATTTTTTCAGAGGGAGACATACTTTTGTTTAAGAACACCAGAAAAAAAAAAAAAAAAGCTGAAATTTTATAATAGCCTCTTCATTATTATTATTTTGCAAATATTTGGGATGCAAAGGTTGATAGTAAACCAGCTAACAGATTCAGAGAAATTATAAGGAGAAACAGTCACTAATCCTAAATATTCCCAGGTCAGTCTGTCTCTCACTCTGTAACATAGAACAAGTCAATATAAGGCTGGAACCTGGAAGGGTACAAATTCGTATCATCCTTATAACTCCAAATATTTTTACAAGCTGATACACAGAGGAGTTTCTTTGTAATAGCAAAATGGTTCTTCCTCTGAAAAAGTAGCGCTAGACATACCAGTATAAAAAAGAAAATGCCTTTGTATCTGAAAAGTCATTGCAAGTAAGTGATTGTCTGACACATATATGATACTTTTAGAAAAAAAATGTTTTGTGTAACACTGAAGTTAGACATACAGAAACACATATTTGAGTATTGCACAGTGTATCCACTGTTGACATCCCCAATAAAATGCTTTTACTGTCTTTGTTCTGCCAGTTCAAGTGCAAATTGTTTTGTTACATCTTTGTTATACTATCATCATCACTAGAGACTCCAATTTCAAATGGAGGACCAAAAGAGAATACATTTGTCTTTGAATGTCATCTAATACCTACTGAATTATTCACTTGCTGGAGGATATTCACATGGGCTAATGTACCTTACACATGAACATCTGTGCTACTATTCCCAAGTCATCTAGGCCATGGAAAAGTGAGTGCTGTAGCCCCAATCACACCATGTCATTACACAGTAACAAATACAATAGTCTTGCTCTTGCTTGAAGGTAGTAATTTGTAATTTCTCAGAGCTGTCCAGAGCAAGCATCCCATACGGAGCAGGACTCTTCCTTCTCGTGTTCTATTGAAGGAAAATACCAGCACTGCTGAGCTCTGCTGCTCCTAGCATAGCTCCAGTTTGCACCCTAAAAATTCTTCCCTCTCAATGGGACATAGTGTAGAGCGGTAACAGAAAACTTTGGCTCCTTCCAGCTATTTTTCACAACACAAGTGAGAAATACATATACATGATGGAAAGTATGAATTGTTTTCACTTCACTATTTGACCATATATCTAGCATGAATGGGAAAGCAGTAGATATACCAACTATTTATATACCATATATCTGCAAGAAATACATCAAATACTTTTATCAAAGAGCAGTAGTACATTTATTCCACTTTCAGATTCCTTATTCTACACTATAGCAAACATTAATAAATAGGAACGTTGACAACATGGCAACTCCAGCCATCCCTTACAGACCTGTGTAGCCCAGAGGTGCTTATAAAGCTCACTGTTTGGAAACCACTCATTTCTATGTTCACCTACCACCATGCATAATAACATCCTGGCTTGTGACTGAAAACTTTAGGTGCACCTGAAATACAGCTAACCACCACCACCTGCATACTTGTTTAATTATACTAAGCTAGAATTAGGCAGAAAAGTGGCAAGAGAATTACTACTGTGCCAGCTTTTCAGATGCTTAGTCTGTTGGGTTTTTTTTTAATCTTCTTGCTGCCAGGAAAGCATCTCTTTGTTTAATGGAAGTTGATCATTTTGGTAATTAAAACCAAATAGGTGCCTTGCAGTTCTTAAAGACGCTGCACAAAGCCAAAAGTTAAATGCTGCTTTCAAACAAAAACTTTAAAGAAATTTTAGCCTCTGAGAAGGTGTAAAGACACACACATGCTAATCTTACCAGCTGGAAATGTTAAATTCCTTTTTAGAAACTAGGCTAATACCCCTTGGAAATGGAAGTGTTTACATATATATCCTACTTTTTGATGAGTCCTACATAAAAGGAGATTCAAAACTGTAATAATGCATTCAGCGTTTTTTCTTTATACTAACAAACTTCCAATTAAAAAAAACCTATGGTCATCTTTTTAAAAATTAAAAAAAAAAATTCTTATGTCAAGGGGTTTTGCAGGCAGATTCCTTTTCTTGTGTTCATAGTTTTAAAATCATAGAAGTTTAACAAACTTAAATTACTCAATTTCCACAAATGTATGTATTTAAAACATTGGTCCTCTAAACACTTTCATTTATCACTTAAAACATGTCTTCCCCAGCCACATGCACAATATGGGACCACTTCCAATCAGGACTTACTCTAGATCTAGCAGAATAGGCTGGTCCTACAAACACACATTGCATGCCTCACATAACAAACTCAGCTGTGCAAATCCAGCAGACATAGGCAGAGAATGCTCACACTTCACAATGAGGTTTATACCTCTCCAGAGCAGAATGACTGCTGTCTGTGCCAGCAACTCCAATGTGGCCACTTTGGTGGGCAGTAACCATATGGCAGTATCTCTCATTGACAGAGAAAGAACATTTCACTGCAAGCTTGTACTTTCCCTTGGATCCATGCAACTGAAGTCAGGTGAAGTTTCTCAAGTGTCCTATCACGAGAGAATACTGATACCTCCACATGGCAGGGGTGGGGAATGTATACAATGAATACAAATCCAATTACTGCATTGGATAATCTAATGCATGCATCAGAAATAGGTGCACAATAAACTGTGGGGAATAAACCAGTTCAAAAATAAGTATTTTGGGTCAGTTTCCTCAGAATTTCTCTCTTATTCAATTATTATTACTGGTATTTGTTCAGCATGTTCTCTTAACTAATGTCATTTTCAGCCCAATTTTTTTAGCAAATAGGAAATAACATTCACAAGTTTGAACACATAGATGAGAGCATTCACTGTGCTGCTACTTCAGGAGCAGTGAATTTTTTTATGAAGTAAGCAAACATCAGCTTGAGTAGGAAGAAAGAAGTCTCAACAATTATAAAGCAATAAACTCTTCCTCCTTCCTCTGCTTTCCAGGACCAGTCTTTCACCTTAATAATACAATGTGCAAAAAACTTCTGGGTTGTGTTTTTTTCTGCCAGTTCAGCACACCCTGATCCTATGCAGAGCAGCATGCTGGTATGACTCCAGCACTTTCAATGTACAGCACCATTAAGTGAACAGAGTTAGACTGGAGACTCTACTTCGCCATATCCAAGAAGGGCGTCAGGGCGGCACACTTCAAAGCAGAAGGACAGCTAGCTGAAGAGAATTACTGTCAGATCAAATAAGGGAGATTCGAGAAGACAGGGCAAGGATCCAACACCCTTCGTCAAGCTGAACCATGTCCTGGCGCACAAGTAACTTCACTGTGGTCAAAGGACTGCACCAGAGCAAGGCACCACTCACTCAGAACAAATAACAACCAAAGGAACAGAAAAAAAGTCTGATTTTCTCATTTTTTAGATTACCCAGGAAAGTAAATTATAGAAGGTCATGTCTTCTTGTTGTTTACAGTACCAGCAGCTAATCGTATAAAAATAAGTTAGGCCATCTAGTCTAGGCAGAAGTGCATGAACGATTTATTTCTCTCCTTAATCTGATTCCGTACATGCTGTCTGAGGTGTCACTGCACTGAGATGAAATTTAAGTGGCATTAACATTTTAAGTTTGCATATTTATACTCAGGGTTTGGCAACAGGAACATGCTTTACCAGAGTATTCATTCTAATGACAAATAAAGTCTGAATACAATTTGCACACACAAGCCTGAGGTAGATTCAGGCTACTTACCAACGTTGTAGCTCAGGAACAGGAAACTCCAAAGATTTTGGGTATGCACCTACCCTGCGAGGAGCTCTGGTCTCCAGCAGCTGCTGTCCACGACCGGCCTTCCCCCACGGCTCCCCCATGGTCCAGGACCCTGTGTCAGCCCCCCAGGGCTGTCAGTCCCTGCCCCAGCGACACTGGGGCTCCAGCTCCCCACAGCCCTGCCCAGCCATGGGCTCCACCCACAGGCCCACGTCCCAGCCCAGCCTCAGCCTGGATGGCCAGGGCAGGCCCAAGGTGAGACGAAACCAAAGGATGTGAAGGCTCCAGGAGGCAACCACTGCAGGAGGCTGAACTCTGCCTGCTGGAGAGTTTTGCAGGCTCTCCGGACAACACAAGGGCTGCTGCAGACATAGTATTTACAGAGCATCATCTCTCTGAAGGGATGTTCACATAACCCTGACACGGACCCATTCTCACAGCCCTGCCTAGCTGTCCTGGAGCTGTGTCTGACCTCCTTGCCCCTCGCTGGGCCTGATCCTGACCCTGACCTCCCCAGCCCCAGCTGACCCTCAGCCAGGCCAAGGCCCAGCTCCATCTTCCTCCCCAGCTATCAAATCTGCCCTTCAAAAATTATTCTCTTTCTGGACTGTCCCGATCAGGCCCCTTTTCCTGGCATTTAGCTAACCCCTCTCTTCATCCAGTCCATGGAATTAACATGCGTGAATGCTGCATCAAGTATGGGTTGCTGCTGTGTGGCATGGTCACAGACCAGCAACAGATTGAACAGTGCCCAGGAAGCTGCCGGCCTCCCTTTCGAAAGCTAACAGCTGCTCAGTACAGGCTGAACTTCAAAAGAAACTGCATTGCAAAGGCACAAGCACTGTCTTCATTTCCAAAATACCACAGGAACGCCACTTTGTTTTAGAAAGAACCAGAGTTTGCCCATTATGAAGTTAGACACAGAATGACTAAAACCCATCATCTAAACCAGAGCAGTACTGAACTACCCTACTGCAGACACCCACTCATGGCTCCAAATCAAAATGCTGCAAAAAAACTTCAGAAGAATTGTTGCTGGAGAACAGCATTACAGATTAAGGAAGCAGTGGCAGACCTAGTTTAGGTTTGGCTGGTTCCTTATAACTTTTACAGTAGACCTCAACCATTTGTTAAATTGAGAAAATACCTAATACTGTCTAAAGACACATAACTTGATCAAACAGGGAGGGAAAAAAAAAATGTTCAAAGAGGAAAGCAATCTGCTTAACATGGATGGCTATTTTTTATTATTAATTCTTGGTGTAAGACAGTCTTTTAGTTTAGGAAAGAAGACTACAGCATACAAATCAGATGTTACAAAGAGATCTTCATTGCTGAAGATAACTGAGTAGGTTGGTCTTTGAGGAAGATAGTAATGTGAGAACCTGAACATCTCAGAAGACTTTTACAATAATATCTCACTGAGCTTTGCACTCCTAACCCAGGGAAAGAATGTCCTCTGGAAGGCTGGTTATCCCACTTCAGCTCCTATGTTGTTCATCAGAGGCACTGAAAAGCCTCCTAGTAACCACAATCTACTTTAGAAATACACTGGTTCTGATTCTGAAACAAATTAAAAAATAAATTAGGAAATATTTACCCTTGAAAAAGATGAGACTGCATTTCATTACCTTCTGTACCAATACTACTTAGAAGAGATCTCTTCACCAGCTGATAGGTGGAACTGGCAATTTTAAAAGGCTTATTTTAGTGCCTTGCAAAGCAAGCTGTGAAATGATAATGAGGCAAGAACGTGGCCCTCAGATAAAAAGAGGTATTTATATAGCACAGTCTTATACCATCTACCTTTCATTAGCAGGAAGCCTGCTTTGTTGGCAATGGCAGTTCCACAAATAGACATAAGCTTCTTGCCTCTTTTGACCTTGTTTTCACTATGTGGTCTAATACAGCTACCACCTGAGAAAAGATATCTAATGCTTACAGCCACTAGCAAAATGCCACAAACACAGTGGGCTTTGCTTCAAGCAATGCTAAAACAAATAAAAGTTTATGCACCCCATAGCATGTTTCTCCCTAAACTTGTCATAGAGATTATATTGTACACATTTCTAAGTATTAGTCACAAAAAAATAAACAAGAAGCTTTGTTCACCTGGGGAATCTCGAAGATCATCCTTTCAGATTCTTCCATCACAACTTAAGATCAGATTTTTTTGACACATCTTACAACAGCACTGGCTACCAGTTTTGGACTCTAATCCACTGCACCAAAAGCTTCCTTACTCACATTAGATGACTGCCACTTGAGTCCACTATATCAAACCATTTCCTCTGGTGTTTGCTTCCTTGTCAAAAGACCAATTCCAACCACCTGTGTGCCCTTTCTCCATTACTTTCTCTAAAAACACCTGTGTCAAACATGTTTCAGGCTTTGAAGAGTATAAATATTAACTACAAGTTTTAAGGCAAGTATTTCTGGTTTCATCTGGAGGAAAATGGTGGGGAAAGAACTCTCATAAGGCCAAGACAGAGTTTTTTTGTTTGTTGAGTTGCCCTGATTTTCCTGTAACAAGGGAAAGGTAACCTGCTGCCCTGGTTTCAGCTGGATAGAGTTAATTTTCTTTCTAGTAGCTGGTATAGTGCTATGTTTTGCATTCAGTATGAGAAGAATGTTGATAACACACTGATGTTTTCAGTTGTTGCTATGTAATGTTTATACCAAGTCAAGGATTTTTCAGCTTCTCATGCCCAGCCAGCAAGAAGGCTGGAGGGGCACAAGAAGTTGAGAGGGGACACAGCCAGGGCAGCTGACCCAAACTGGCCGAAAGGGTATTCCATACCATGTGACATCATGCCCAGTATATAAACTGGGGGGAGTTGGCCTGGGGAGGATTGCTGCTTGGGAACTAACTCAGCATTGGTCAGTGACTGGTAAGCAACTGCATTGTGCATCACTTGTTTTGTATATTCCAATTGTTTTATTATTATTATTACTGTCATTTTATTATTGTTATTATCATTATTAGTTTCTTCCTTTATGTTCTGTTAAACATTTCTTAACTCAATCCATGAGTTTTACTTTTTTCCTTCCTGATCCTCTTCCCCCATCCCACTGGGTGGGTGGGGGAAAAGTGACTGAGTGTCTGCATCGTGCTTAGCTGCTGGCTGGGGTTAAACCACAACACCTGGTTAAAATGCTGTCACTGAAATGGCACTGATGTTCACTGTCTACAGCTAGGAAGCAGCAAGGCCTTACTTTCTTCAGAGACCACTTAAATTATAAATTCTTTGTAGATACTGTCTTGAACCAGAAGATCAGTTGGCACAATTCTGTGTCTGTTACAAAGGAACAGAAACCTGGTACCTAATTATTATCATTGTTTACTGTTCAGTATTTTTTTTGTTTTCACATGTAGGTGCAGAGAAGACCACGATACACCTCATCTTCTTACACATTCATACTAAGGAATTGTATTCCATATGGACATGGCTTGTGGCACAAGTTCTGGCACTGACAGGAAAACCTGAAGGAAGGTTATAGGACAGCAAGCTTCTATTTACATTTAGCATAGATAATTGTCTTCTGAAGAATGAAAACAGACACAGCTATGTAAAAGATAAAAGAAGCAATATTTAATTCACATTTCCCTGGTTTTGTATATAAATTCATCTTTAAGAATAATTTGTTTCCATAATCAGTACTTGAAAAGCATAGAGAAAATTATGTACAACACTAGAACCAATATAGTCTTTTGAAGCCATTGCATCTTTTAAAAAAGAAGTGGTTATTTTTATTAAAATACAGTTTGATTTGATTCAGAGAAACTTAAAATTATAGCAAATGTTTCATTGCTTTGCAAAATGCTAGTTAAGTTCGGGACTGCTTAATGTTTGGAACAAAAATTGTCAAAAACACAGAAAAATGTGCTTGCACTAAAGAAATATCGTTGCTATATTGTATGTGTGTAGGCTCATGTGTGTGCATATACATAAACACAAAGAGAAATCAGTGTTATTTCCATGACAGTCTTCTATCTTCCACTAACTATATGCATCTTATGTATGTTATCTGTTGGGCTTTGAAATACAACTGTTTAAAATACCCATGTTTCTTCACATTCAAAAACCCATCTCGGTAAGAAAGGACCAAATATTAAAAGCTTCTGATTCTACTGCATGGCCCTTCAGCAAACAACATCTCCATAGGATAAATTTATGTCTAGTATAACTCCAGTTAAACTAATAGGTTGTAGTCAGGACCAATCTGATTCTATTCTTTCTGTAGGTAAACCGGTATATATTGTAGGTAAACTGTATATCTTTTGAAACATTTAATGTTTTTCATCAGTGAAATTAACTCAACTGCACACAACAAAACATGTCACGAACATGACAAATCAGAATACATTGCTTATTTCTGTTGGTGCAGGCTACTCCCTACAGTTCCTCAAAAGTCTTTGTAAGGGACTAACCAACCAAAAAAAACAGTCTGCAGAAGGTGTTTTAGACATCTTCACAGAACTTCTCGGCACAAATTCAGCATAGCTTTCAATAGTGGTATATTAGAATAATAGGACTCTTTAATAAAAAAAATAAAATTGTGTTATCTATAATTAATAAATGCATGAGAACAGGGCTTCTAGGGTAATATTTCACTATCTAGCTCAAGTAATGTAAAAGCAAATATGGAGACGTAAAATGACAAGATAGTGGATTTTATAAATCCTGAACTTGTTCACATAGATCTAAGTTTTAAAAATATTTTTTTCATTCTCTCTTTTCAAATTATCCTGAATAAATGAAATATGCCTACAACACAATGAGCACATTCAGTCCTAGTTCCAGTTCATTCCAGTATTAGATAAGTCTGAATGTGGTATTTTCAAAGATGTTTACCTGTAAGTCTTTCTAATTTTTTTATTACCTTAAAATACTTTTCTGAGATTGAAACATTTTCTCCCATCTGTCAAAATACTGCCAGCAGAATAAAGCTGGTAGTAATTTGTCAAAATATTTAATTGCAAAAACAATCTTAAAATCAGGCCCAACTCCTTGAGCTAGTTCGAATAAGCTGTCAAAGAGACAAAATGTTTTCAGAAGACCTTGAAGGATTTTGCTACATTTGTTTTAAAAGCATTTAAGCAGAAGACTAATACAAGTAGTAAAATAAATAGACAGTTAAAACTGAGTTTCCATTTTTTGCCTAAAGCTACAGTTTGCCATATATAACTTAGAAAATGAAAATTACAGTAGGTGCTCCAGGGAAACCACAGATACCACTAGGTAGGCTTTCTCTCCTCATTTACATCTCCTTAGGAAAAAAATACAAACAACAAAACAATAAAGAAGGAAACAACAACAAAAAAAACCCTCACAAAAAAAAAAACAAACAAAAAAACAACAAAAGAAACAAAAAGCCCCAGAAAACAAAACAAATAACACTTAGCCATTAAAATTTTCAACAGCTATCCACAAGGAAAAAGCAAAAATCAGAAATACACTGTTTCATGACTCTATTTTCATACCTTTGATATACATATTTTATAAACATAAAACTCTTAAAGAATATTAAGGCTACAAAGTTAAGCACTCTGAAGTTACAAAACTCTGGATAAGGATTCTCTTTGACATTTCAGTTTGGCTGCTGTTCTTATATGCAGTACGGCAAAAATTTTAATTAAATGTTCATATGCTACTTAGGATCCTTATATCAGGGAGGAATGTTACTCATTTAACAAAAAGCTTGTATGATTATATTTTTTCCCTATTCAGTGATTAAGGTTCCAAACTCAGTTTATGGAACATTATCTACAGCATCCTTTGAAAACAGAATTATTCACTTCTTCAATGAGCTCCCTAAAATGTTCAAGAAAACCACTTTGAAACACGTTTTACCTTTTCAACATCCTTCCAGTACGAGAGAATCCTCTACACTACAGATGTCAAGCGCAGCCACCAGCTTCCTTTGCAAACCAGTTTTCCCCCAGTCTGGTCTTTTGCATATAAGCTCTCCTCACCCCTAGCCCCAGTTTCACCATACTGCTCCCCTGTGCTGATCTCCTTGCCTAGCCAGCACTGCTACCAGTCCAACTCCCAAACCTAACGCCCCTAATAATCTGTCTGGTATTGCTTCAGTTCCCTGTGGATGCTCTGTTAGTGTGCCTAGTTAATACACCATGTCTTTACCTGCCAGTTTTTCAACTAAAATTTTACTCAGCTAGACTATTTTTTCTCCAAACAGTGAGTCATTTCTGAGCTGGAAAACACTATCCATTACAAACAAGAAAAACAAAAGCTCTAAAACTAGGATGTCTCTCATCACCATGACACTGCCTTAAGAACTCTTGGTTGGATCTGGCCCCCGCCTCAAAGT
Organism: Pandion haliaetus; assembly: GCA_013401275.1. Taxonomy (NCBI): domain Eukaryota; kingdom Metazoa; phylum Chordata; class Aves; order Accipitriformes; family Pandionidae; genus Pandion; species Pandion haliaetus. Next base: position 10,875 of record VYZV01003310.1, on the reverse strand, counting down.
CTGCCCAGCTTGCCTACGGTGGGCATTGTGTGGACCCTGGGGTCCTGCAGGAACTTTTCCACTTCCGCACAACACCGCAGGGCTGGGAGTTATTCCATGCAATTTATAGGAGTCTCAAGAGCCTTTCCAAGCTACAGAAACCTCCCCAGTTTGTTTCATGTATCTTAGAATTGTACAGAAGTACTGTATCAGATCCTCTTGAAACACTTTTCCATCTGTATGCCTCATCTGAGTTCACCTCAGAACTAAACCAGAGCTTGAAAGAGGCCTTGCAGAACTTCTTTCTTGCTTTGTGAAAGACGAAGAGATCCTCAGCCATTCCTTTAAGTTTGGGCTTTGCAAAAGCTTCTACCAAGTGTCAAGAGGGGCAGGGCAGGGTAGATGTAAATGTCATTCCCTGAACATCCACGCAGAGGGCTCCCAGCCATTTCATACAATATGAGATTTCCTATATAATCTTTTTCTTCTTTATAAAAGCAGTTTTTTAAAATTTCCCTGTATTTTCCTGCTATAGTATGTACTTGGAGTCTCTAACAAGCTCCTGTGAAAGCACCTGAAGGGTAAAGAAATATCTGCCAACAAAAAAGGTTTGGCTTTGAGAAACACTAGTGAGAAGAAATTCTCTCTTTAATTGCACTATCCAAAAAAGCTTCTGGGATGATACAACTTACGCACTACCCTTCTTCAGAAATACATGTAATGGTGTGTGACTCCACATACATTGTTCCATAAAATCTCTGTGCCAGGCGTGTGGGTTGTTTGGGGTTGTTTTTTTTTTCGTTTGGGGGGGAAGGATGTTAACACAGCCAAAACAAGGCTTAGGTTATTCATGTGAAATGGGCACTCTGAGAACTCCAGAGTGAAAGCAGTATGTGCCCAACAGTGTGTTCGTTCTCAATAACTGTAGAAAGACAGAATCCGTACTACACATCATAAGGTCCATGGAAGCAGGATTTGACCTTTGAGCTATGGAAGCTATATTTAAGACGAGCCTTTTCCCAATATATCACTATAATAGCACAAAAAATGACATGGATTTTGCTACTGAACTGCAACTCGTTTTATACAGCAGATTTTGAAAGACACACTTAATAAAGCTAATCTGTTTTTGCAACTTCAAACAAATACTGTTTTTCTGTTAAACCTATTCACTCTTACACATTAATTTCTAAGAATCATATTTGAGGGAGGAAGAGAAACGGGAAACATAACTGACTGAATCAAAAAGCTTAATTTCCCTGAAAGCAGTCAGATTTTTAAGCTCTTGGAAAAGCTGCTTATAACTACGTATTTCATTTAAAAAAAAAGCCGCTAAGGGGACTAAAACAACATACAGACCAGCACGTTGGTGTCTCGGCTATATTTTCACAAAAATCTGCTTATGTAGATATTTAAATGTTTTTCAAAATACCATACATTAAACTCTTCTCAAAAGTGAGCCACTTATCTGAACAGCTTCTCTGCTGCAACGGTACATTGCTGGCTCCTCTTCCAACTTGTTCACCAGGACCCCCAGGTCCTTTTCTGCAAAGCTGCTTTCCAGCCAGTTTGCCCCCAGCCAGTATTGGTGCATGTGGTTATTCCTCCCCAGGTTGAAGTTCAACAAAGAGAAATGCAAAGTCCTGTGTGAGATTCCTGTTGGTCCATTTCTCCAACCTGTCAAGGTCCTTAACAAAGCTGTTAAGCAGTACTGGCACCAGTCATCAACCCCTGGGACACTCTACTAGTTACTGGCCTCCAGCTGGACTTTGGGCTGCAGATTACAACCCTTTGAGCCTGGAAGCTCAGCCTGTTTTCAGTCCACCTCCCTGTTCAATTATCTATCCATACTTCATCAGTTCATTCATGGGAATGTTATCGGAGACTGCTGAAAGCCTTACTGCAGTATAGATAAACAACATCCACTGTTCTCCCCTCATCCATTTTGCTAGTCATTTCATTGCAGAAGGCTATCAGGTTGGTGAAGAATGATTCTCCTTCATAAGTCCATGCTGACTGCTCACAATCACCTTCTTTTCCTTTGTATGTTTGGAAGTGATTTCCACAACTATTTGGTCCATCACCCTCCCAGGGATCAAGATTAAGATGTCCAGTCCGTAGTTCTCTATATTCTCTTCTTTGCCCTTTGTGAAGCAAGGAATGACGTGTGCTTTCTCCCAAATACCACAATCTTTCAAGGATAATCAAGAGCAGCCTTCAGAATGACATTCGCCAGCTCCCTTAACGCTCATGATGCATCCCATCAGCTCCCATGGACTTTTATGTGTCCAGTTTGTGTTCCCCAATCTTCCACTACTGAGGGTCAGTCTTCTGTGCTCTAGACTCTCCTACTGATCTCATGGGCCTTGGATTCCTGAAGGTCAGTCTTATCAAAAAAGACAGAGGTGAAGAAGGTATTGAGTTATCTCAGCCTTCTCTGTGTTCCCTGTCACCAGATCCCCTGTGCCATTCAGTAGTGGGCTCACATATTCCATAGTCTCTCATTTGCAGCTGATACACCTGCAGAAGCCCTTCTCATTGCTCTTGTTCTTAATGCCCCTTGCCAGATTCCACACCAAGTGAGCTTTGGCTTTCCTAACCCAGTATCTCCCTATTCCTCCAGAGTCACCTGTCCCTGCCTCGACTTCCTGTATGCTTCCTTTTTATGTCAGATTTTTGTTAGGAACTCATTGTTCACCCATGTAGGCCTCCCAGCATTTTTGCTTGTCTGTCTACACATCAGGATGGATTGTTCCTGAGCTTGGATGGGGAGATCCTTGAGAAACTAACCAGCTCGTCTTGATCAATCTTCTCTCCAGGACTGTATCGATGTTAATTGTGGTGGAGCTTGGTATCAGGGCTGTGCCTGTGTGCATACCCAGTGCACATAAGTCATTAATTCCCTGGGTGGCCCAGGAACTCCAGTTGCAAATAGTTATGTATTTGACTAATTGCTAAAGAGGCTTGCCATGTGGGAATTTTGAATGGTTCTAATGATTTCCCTAGGCAGGTCCTGCTGTGCCTTGACAAACTCATCTGCTTCAATGTGCTGATTAACATCTTTAGTGGAGAGACTGGCCATTCCAGAGAAACACTCAGGCAGTTTGTGCAGCAGAATTAACCAAGTTGTACATACGTAAGACACATGCAAATAGTAAACTGTTCCTCCAGATGCAGAAATGGTCACATACAACGATCTTTGTAGTTAAGATTATTTAGGAGATGATTTGCACATAGTTCAAGATACTCTGTAGCAATGGATCAGGCATATGCTGGTGAGGTCACACAAGAACATGAGTCAGCTGGGTTGTAAGTATCCAGTAGAACTGTGGTTTGAGGAGTCTCAGGCAATCCACATGAAGACACTGTTGCAAGGATCCACCATTCACACCAGCAACTGATTCCTTTGTTCAAGAGATTTGATTGTGGTGGGAATCTGTGCAACAAACTTCTTCTATGGGACATTACAATAGTGTATGTATTTCTTTTTACTGTGCAAGTCCATGACTTGAAAAGCCATCATTAATCACAGACCCTTTATAATTTATGATTTCTGTTTATTTACCAGTATCGGTACTTCATAGGCTCCTGAAATGTCAACATAGTAAATGAAATACAGCCACTTGATATAGGAATTGATACTGTTGGCATATGCTACAGGTTCAGTCAGTAAGCCAGACCAAAAAATTAATGTGATCAAAATTTGCATCTATAATGAATTAATTGCATTCCTGCTTCTAAAGTAACATTTCATTCTGCATTACACATTTATACTACTACAGTTTTATGATAATCTGAAAAATGAATATGACAAGATACGCATACAATTTTAAGCATACATTAAAAGGCATACACTTACAATCAAATACTTCAAATCTCATTTTGCAATGAAGGGACATAAGCAGATCATTGCCTTTATAAAAAGCCTCACAGATAGCCACTGACTTGGCATCTGTGTTGAGACAGGAATAATAACTTGATAGATACGTGACTACATGAAGAAAATAGGTAACTAGAGGAACACTGCAATTATGACACAAATATGTACATAAAATGTAAGTAGTTCTGCAAACTGCCATTTATTTTATGAACACATCTTTTCATCCTTTTCTCTACTCCTGACAATGCTGACACACAAAAAAAGTTGTGTAATAAATAATTCTGTAAACATTCCACACATATTTTTAAAAGATAGCAGAGTACATAGACAGATTTCAACATCGGTTGCCATAGGTGGTCATCTAGACTTTCCCAGATGGTTTATTTCACTTTTAGTTAAGTTTTAAGTTATTGAAAAGCCCTCCATGCTGTGCTGGTTTTGGCTGGGGTAGAGTTAATTTTCTTCCCAGTAGCTGGGATGGGGCTATGTTTTGGATTTGTGCTGAAACCAGTGTTGATAACACAGGGGTGTTTTCGTTACTGCTGAGCAGAGCTTACACAGAGCCAAGGCCTTTTCTGCTTCTCACCCCACCACACCAGCGAGGAGGCTGGGGGTGCACAAGAAGTTGGGAGGGGACACAGCTGGGACAGCTCACCCCAACTGACCAAAGGGATATTCCAGAATGTATGACGTCATGCTCAGCACATAAAGCTGGGGGGAAAAGAAGGAAGGGGAAGGACCATGTCTGGAGTTATGGCATTTGTGTTCCCAAGGAACCATTACACGTGATGGAGCCCTGCTTTCCTGGAGATGGCTGAACACCTGCCTGCCCATGGGAAGTGGTGAATTAATTCCTTGTTTTACTTTGCTTGTGTGCGCTGCTTTTGCTTTACCTATTAAACTGTCTTTATCTCAACCCACAAGTTTTCTCACTTTTGCCCTTCCAATTCTCTTCCCTATCCCACCAGGGCGGGGGTGTGAGTGAGGGGCTGTGTGGGGCTTAGTTGCCAGCTGGGGTTAAACCACGACACATACAAAGTTTAGGTCTCCACTTCTGACAAATATCTAAGTAATAAATTAGTTTACAAAAGAATTGAGGAGAGTGTTACTGTAGCAATCTATTTTTTCTAATGTTAGCATATTCATTGAAATAATTTGGTATCAATTTAACATTTCTTTTATAAATGTGAACTCAAAAGAAATTATAAACAAAAAACTATGTAAAAGAAGTAAGAGTAGCTATATTGTGAAATACTGCAGGGAATAACAATGACTGTTCACACACACTGAACCCAGAGATGCACAAATTTGATGCAGTCAATGTAAAGAAAACCTTTACATAAATTCCAATTCCTTTACTACTTCCACCGTACTCTTTATCTTGTATTATACAACCCCAATAAATCAAAAATAAGTGGTTTTGGCAGCACGTAAAAGGTTCTTAAAAGATTTCAACTCTTCTTCAGCTGTGCAAATCACTTTATGAAACTGCAACTCTGAAAGTTGAAATGGCATTATAGTAAATAATTATGGAATTTGTGTGCTAATTTTTTTGGTTTTAAATCACTGCAATAGCTGCATGGATTCACATTTAGAAAAATCTCTACCTACAGCATGAAAACAAAGGTTTTCTCTAAAGCCTGACACTTAGACATTTATTACCGAAGATGGTTTTACAAGAGTCAAGATTTGATTAGCTAGTCTTTCAGACGTACTTCAAGGCCTGGACACCAATTCATGTATTTCACTGCTGTTGGCTTGGACTTATTAAGGAAAATGCACATTTTTACTAAATGACAAATTATTTTGCCAAACTAACCATCTTGGAAAATCTTCTTCCAGGAAATAGTTGCATTGTTCAGAATATTTTTGTAATATAAATATGAAGCAAGTAATATTATTTTAAATGCCTCGACATTGTGCTCATTTACTTCTCCAAATCAGGTAAGATTTTTTGTTGCTCACTGTCAAGTTTATGAACAAATGACAGTCATTTACAATATCAATTCCAATAAAAGGCAAATAGATTGGGGAAGAAAACATAAGTAGTTATGCCCGAAGTGGTATTTTTAAGTATGTTAAAAATGATTAAGACGAAGTGAAATTACAGAATGGCCCTATTTAGGAAAGAGTGTTCCATTCTTTGTCATTACCAAGCCGAGAATGGGTCTGTGGTATGAATGACTGAATTCGTAATACCGTTCTGGGATTTCAGAGCAGATAAAATGCAGTGCAGACAAGTATCTATCAAACACAGATGTCACATATTAAGATGTATGAATAAGTCTAATCCAGTATTGCATTCCTTATCTACATTAATACATGAAGAGGAAGGAAGGAGAAAGAGGGCAAATGAAAAATAAAACCCCTTCTCTACAGGCTTCTAGTCATTCGGTGTGATTAAGACAGCTCTCATAAGGACTGATAATATGCACCCCAAACATTTGCCATCTGATTCCGTTCACAGTAGTGCAAGAAGTAACTTTGAGGAAAAAATACAAAATATATCTATGTATGATTGCTATCAACCATCTTTAAAAAAACTGAAAGATGGCACTCTTAGAAACATCATCTAGGGAGCATGATCTAGAAACCTAAAATATTTCTTCATCACATGCAAATATACAGCTATACCAAAAGTACAAATAAATCAACTTTGAATTTTCTGACTCAGTAATAAAAAATGTATTATATGCAACACTGGAAAATACTTTTCTCTTTTTAACTGTTACAAATTAGAATTAATGTTTCATTAAAAAGGTTATTTCTGATCATTAAAATATTTATGGAAAAAGTTCATAGGCGCTGCACTGAATATATAAGAAAATATATTTTAACTGATGCTGCAAAGAAAAGAAACAGACCTCAATCAGCAGGACACAAACCCAAGACCTGTGGGTGTCCAGGGGAAATGGCAATGTTCTAACAACAGTTTAACACAGAGAACAAAGCACAGGGCTGACCACAATGCTTTATTCATTCAGAATTATTACTCACGATTCAGGGAAAATCGGGAACCATTACTCTAAACAGGCCAAAGACTGAAGTGATAGTATTGTTCCATGAGGACAGCATTTTATTTTACTTCATTAACTTTGCCTTATTCAATTTTGCCAAGCCTTCAGTCTAGCTTTGGTATTAAACATGTTCATCGTCTACTACACTTACACCTCATTGCTATAAGCAAATCCAGCACCTGAATTCAGAAAGGGGTTGGGCAGAATCCCAAACTATTAAAAATTAGTTCGTACTTTTGTAGCTTCATAAGCCTCTAAAGCCACAAAGCCATGAAGGTTACTTTTAATTACAAAAGGCACCTTCAAGAATTTATTACATAAATCTTTACGACTCTACATGATCTACCCACCAATTGGGATTTATCCATCCTCATCTCAGGCAAATTATGGTGGTAATAGGTCTCACCCAGCAATGCCAGTCTGTAAGTCCCAGCTGAAGCAGTGCAGAAGTTTGGTTTGGTTTTTTTTTTTAAGACATTAGTTAATTCTTCTTGTCAGGCCTGAAATTCAAGGCAAGAAATGGAAAAACTGCCAACTCTTGCTGCTGAAATTTATCCTCAGGGAAGCACTGTCTTTCCTGCAGCTACTGACTACTTGGAATGAGACGTATTTAGGAATTCCCTCAACAATTCCTAGATGAATGTGTATTATCCCATTGCGTCCATCCCGTTAACAAATGCTCCACTTCATGGGAAGGCAGGTAAAGAAAGAAATGGGAATTATGGAGTTCTTTCCAAACTATCCTGCTCCCACTGCTACCCTCTAATTTGTGTTCTGCTTGCCCAGAGGTTTTTCCCTAACCAGGAGCATCACGCATAGTAATCGGTCACCCTTGCCTTTTGGGGACACAGTTGTTTAGAACCTGCTAATTATTAAGTGCTTTACAGAACTCAGAAAATTAGGAATAGCCAAAAGCTTAATTTCATAACAAGTAACTTGTTCAGCTCTGTTTGTGCCACCTGACTTTAAAGGAAGAGATTCTTCTTAATCAGCCAAGGAAGAGAAGAATTTGTATGCAAACAGAATTAAGCTATCGGTAAAGCATGCCAGTTGAATGTGGATTCATTAAACAGGGCTGCATCTGAGGACTAAATTAGGCATAGGGAACAAAAGGAAAAACAAAATCTGTATCCTAAAATGTGATAGGGTCCATTTACACTCCTAGATGAGATTACTTTTCTGTACAATACATTACCCAAAGGCACTTCCAAAACTGAGGAAGTATATTACATGGCACTAATCAGAACTTTTTCTCTAAGTAGGTCAAATGTTGAAACAAAATCTTGAAATCTTATGCACTGTTAAAAAAACCCCCAAACCTCCTGAAAGCAGTACAGCCACGGTGCTAATCACTTTCTAAAATATAAAAACCTTCTGCATAAACATTAGATGTAGCACTTTAAAATGCACAGTCATACACCTGAGGCTGTTCTTTCACTGTCATTTTAATTCCGTTTTTAATAACCAACTGAATTTTAATTAGATGAATGACTTTATTTGCATATATAGTTTAACTTCACAAAGATTGACTTGTTTAACATTTAGTTTTTTCTGACATCAAAACATGCCCAGTTCCAAATGGTCAGGCATATTTAGACTTTAGGAATATGTTCTTCATTTAGAAGAAAGTAACTAAGGCAAGACAGGTGTTTTTTCTGTTTTTATTTACAATAGGCATATCTTTGAATAGCTGTGACTGCGAATGAGGTATCATGGGGAAAGACAGTGAAGGTACTAACAAAACTGAAGGTGAAACAGCTTTCATAGAATCATAGAAAGGTTTGGGTTGGAAGGGACCTTAGAGATCATCTACTCCCAACCCCCCTGCCATGGGCAGGGACACCTTCCACTAGACCAGGTTGCTCAAAGCCCCATCCAACCTGGCCTTGAACACTTCCAGGGACAGGGCATCCACAGCCCCTCTGGGCAACCTGTTCCAGTGCCTCACCACCCTCACAGTAAAGAACTTCCTTGCATCTAATCTAAATCTACTCTCTTTCAGTTTAAAGCCATTACCACTCATCCTATCACTACATGCCCTTGTAAAAAGTCCCTCTCTGCCTTTCTTGTAGGCCCCCTTTAGGTACTGGAAGGCTGCTATAAAGTCTCCCCAGAGCCTTTTCTCCACCAGGCTGAACAAGCCCAACTCTCTCAGCCTGTCTTCATAGGAGAGGTGCTCCAGCCCTCTGATCATCTTCATGGCCCTCCTCTGCACTTGCTCAACAGGTCCATGTCCTTCTTATGTTGGGGGCCCCAGAGCTGAATGCAGTACTCCAGGTGGGGTCTCAGGAGAGGGGAAGTAGAGTGGCAGAATCAGCTCCCCTGACCTTCTGGTGACTCTTCTTTTGATGCAGCCCAGGATATGATTAGCTTTCTGGGCTGAAAATGCACATTACTGGGTCATGTTAAGCTTCTTGTCAACCAACATCCCCAAGTCCTTCTCCTCAGGGCTGCTCTCAATCCATTCTCTGCCCAGCCTGTATTTGTACTTGGGATTGCCCCAACTCATGCATAGCACCTTGCACTTGGCCTGGTTGAACTTCATGAGGTTCTCACAGGCCCACCTCTCAAGCCTGTCAAGGTTCCTCTGGATGGCATCCGTTTCCTCTGGCACATTGACCACACCACACAGCTTGGTGTCTGTGATGGTACATTTAGCCCCCTCTCTGGGCCAATCTATGAATTCGGGAAGTCTTGCTAGGCCTTAGCATAAGTGTAATGAGTTGGGCAGTTAAGCATCCCTTGACCATACCCGGAACTCTGCCATGGCTAAGACATGGAACAGCACTGACTGTACCAAGGACTCCTGTTGCCTGCCAGAGGCTGGGGATGAGAGTAGGGATAATTAGTCATTTTCTGACAACCTTGGGACATATCTCAGTCCTCTCCTGACAGCCTTGGAGCCTTCATTATCTGAATTGTAATTCATGTGAAATGGTACCAGCGCAGCTGGAATCCCAGCAATTTGCTGATGACTAAAGCCAATCATCTCACAAACTTAGTACCTATAAACAGCGGTACTAAGTGAGACCCTTTAAGCGCTCCCGGACTGCAGCAGACTGTGACCAGCATCTCCCTCTGAGAGGGACACCTCTCAGAACTTGCACACTCTTCAGTTTGTGAAGATTGGAGGTCAGTTGCTGAAAGCTGATGAGACATGGATTGGTACTTTTCGCTCCTTGAGGCTCAACCCTTCGTCTGTTGAGAAAGATGCTGAAGCATTTGATGTGAATACTTTCACTGAACTCGAGGGGAATTTTTAACAGGTATACCTCTTTTACTTACATATGTATATCTCTTAGTGTCTTTGTGCATGTGTGTGTGTACTAACCTGAATATTCTATAGGAAGTATGTTACAAATACTGCTTTTGAAATCTATACAGAAGTTACTGTCGTGAACTTTATTCAACTGTAAATGAATCTCAGGCTGCTATTATACTCATAATGCCTTTAGATATAAACCATTGACCAAGTCTGAGACTAGGAGTTCACCCAGCCGTGCCTAGACTCCGACAGGAGTTTAGAAAGCAAGGGGGTCTTCTGTGAACCTTGTGACTCAACAGGAGGGTCTCCCCTACCTTTTTACATTCCCAATCTCTGTACCAATCATGATATATCAGTTCTAACCCAATTTTCCTTTGTATATTTCTTTCTTAACCTTTGCGTTGTTGGTTTCTGTATACATAATTTTAGTTTGATTATAACTTAATTCCTCTGTGTACGTTTCATCCATGTATTAAGTAACAGAGTCAACCTTGCCATCGAATTCTGTGAAGTTGTGCTTTTATATAAATTCCTATTAATTTTTTTTTTTATTTTTGCTAATACCATTGGAGGTGATTCTTTAAGCAGTCCAAACCACCCCATTTCACGACAGTGTCATCAGCAAACTTGCTGAGAGTGCACTTAATCCCACTGTCCATGTTACCAACAAAGATGTTAAACAACACTGGTCCCAATACCAACACCTGAGGAACGCCACTCATCACTGCTCTCCA
>VYZV01003309.1:98193-132561 GCA_013401275.1 Pandion haliaetus | reverse complement strand
AGCCCGCGGAAAGGACCCGCGCCAGGGAAGTTTGTGAGGAACTGCAGCCTGCGGAAAGGAACCATGTTGCAGAAGTTCGTGAAGGACTGTCTCCCATGGGAGGGACCACACGGTAGAGCAGGGGACCAGTGAGGAATCCTCCCCCTGAGGAAAGAAGCGGCAGCGACGATGTGTGGCGAGCTGACTCAACCCCCATCCCCGATTCCCCTGCGCCGCCGGTGGGAGGAGGTAGAAAGCATCGGGAATGGAGCTGAGCCGGGAAGGCGGGAGGGGTGGGGGGAGGTTGTTCTGATGTTTAGTTTCCCTTCCTAATACCCTTGTGTTTTGTTTTTGTTTTGATTTGTAGTAAATTAAAATGATTTTGGTTTTTTTTCCCAAGTTGAGCCTGTCTTTTGCCTGTGACCATAAGTGGGGAGTGATCCCTCCCAATCCTTGTCTCGACCCATGAGCCTGCCTTTGTATTTTCTCCTCATCCCAACGTGGCCAGGCGAGGGGGTGGGGGGTGAGTGAGCGGCTTCGTGGTGCTTTGTTACCGGCTGAGCTGACCTGAAACCATGACAGTGTGTTAGGGGTGATATTACACCAAGACCTGATCTACCCTTTTTGGTTGAGTCAGCAAGAAGAGACATAAAAATGGGTCACGCCAAAGGTACCAAAGCATCCTATACTGGAGAGCTGCCAGCTGTGGGCACATATAGCAACATGTAAAAAATGGAATGCGTGGAGTGAGTGTTCCCAAGTATACTTTCCAGTTTCCAGCTGTCACCAGTTTAAGTATCTTCTGAGTCAGAAGCTGCTTCCATACCCTTCTGTTTAATAGCGTTAAGCTGGCTCTTGCTTAGTCTTTTTTTTTTTTTTCCCATTTATACTTTTTGCTTCTATAAAGCTTCTCCTATAGTGATCAGTTCTTTGATGTCATTATATCTCACCCCCAGGTTGCATGTCTTCACGTGCACGTTTGAGGGAAACCAATGCCAGGGACCTTCCTGGAACTCGAGGAGAATCCTAAGTAGACATACAGCTTGTGGGGAAAATGTCAGCACATTTCTCAATACATCAACATGAGGGCTGTTAGCCACGGTTCTCCCCCTCTGGCATGTTGTGTCTGCTGCTGACACAAGCTGTTGCAGCTGAGGGCATGCATTTGCAGAACCCTCAGTCAAGGACTGAAACCAAGAAAATGCCATTTTGAAGGAAAAGTAATTGCACCACAGGGCTAGATCAGTATAAACAGAGAGCTCTGCACAGCTTCTCTGCCACAGTACGATGCAGAAGGCATGCCACAGGGGGATGCTGGCAGGATAGGGCGGGAGGAGCATGACCTCTGAGCCCTACCAGTAAAGGTGCCTCAGTGGCCCATGTAAGCATACGTTAGCGGTAAGGGAGGCTCTGCTGCTGCAGGGTTTTGTTCTGCAGTTCTTGCTCGGCCAAAACTCAGCTGTTCTGACCAAGGATGGGGTCTTGACTTGGCAGGAGGGGCGACAGCTCTTGGGAAGTTTTGCATTGCTAGAGTTTGCATGTTCAAGGCTTAAGGCCTCCCTTGCAATAGCACTGATTAGTGTGGCTTTCCCACATTAATCATTTTGACTCATCCCCTTTTACCAAAAACTGAGGAGCCCACCAACAGTCAGTGGAATCAAAGTTAAGTGTAGCATGTAATGTCAGGTTGAATGTGAAGTCTGGCATGTAGCACTGTGAAGGAAGGTTACATTGGTGTTCATTACCTACAGCTGAAGCATGAATGTGCAGGGGTTTTTCTTTTTTGAATTTAGTCTCCGCACCTTAAGAAATGAGTGCTTTGACCACCCTCCTGCTGGAAGTTACCACTACCTCAGCTGCAGAGGGATGGTGGAAACACCAACATACCTGGACAAACTAAAATGGAAAATTTTTCTCAGTTCTTACTTTCTTTTATGTTGATTTGGATGTATCCATGCTCTCCTCTAGGCTGGACAGCACTGACAGCTCCTTGCTGCTTGCTACTCTTTTCAATCCACCAGCAGTTTATGGACCCCTACATTTGGGTACTCATTACAAGACTTCTGAAGCCAAAAACCAGAAGTACTAAGCATGCAATACACTAGTTATTGTCAAGAGAAACTATGACTGCTCAGCATGTTTGACACTGGCTTGAATACCTAAATCGGTGTGCTGCACTTGGGTCGATAAACAGCTGTGGTAGAGGTCAGATCCACCAGCCAGTAAGGACTTAAAATCATAGCCTTACGTAGCAGAATCGCCAAACCTTGTACTATTAGCAGCACTTTCAAAAGGATCACAAATATTTTGGTATTTATTGTTTCTTAAAGCATCAGACTCCAAGTAACTCCAAGTTTAATTCTCTAAGTAAATTTACCTCTGTCTAGTCAGTACTTCTGAGAAAAGATTTTAATTCCTTTGATTGCAACTGAAAAACATGATCCATAAAATCTCGCAAGAAAATCTCAGGTTTTCTTTTGTATGTCCTGACACAACATTCTCAAGTGTTGGGAGTTTATTACCACTGCTCTTCTGTATATACAGAGTCACTGCGCGCACACACACAGGCATGCACACACACACACAGAGTTTAAAAGCAATGACACTGCTTTATTTCTCGTCAGACCAATCTAATACTAGGCAAGTCACTTAAACCAGTTGCTTACAATCAGTCACTGTTTTTTCCTCATTTTCTTATACCTGAGCTGACAACCTCAGAATTAATTTTCAGCGCTGACTGCAAAATAAAATTGCATTAGCTGTGGAATCAGGCCTTAAGCATTTCAAATGGTCTGTTGAAAAGCATGAAGAATACATCTGGCCAAAAGCTGTCTACATATCAGTCCTCTACCTCTGCAGCAGACTGCAGCACCTGCTCACTTCACGTGGCAGTGACGCACTTCCCTACAGTAGTGAAAAATAGAATAAAACAAGTAATTCTTTTACCAGCGGAAGAGCTGAGGAGCATGCTCTGGGCACAGTCTGGGCTCCCTGCATGAGTGGGAGGAAAGCAAAGACTGAGCACTTGCTTGCTACCTGGCCACAGCTTGTCCAGTTCACCAAGTCAGGCTCTGTTAAAACGATAAAAAGGCGACCTGACGGGTCATCCTGTGGTATTTTTCAGACCTGAGCACAGCAGAGGTACACCAGCAGAGCAGAGCCACTACACTTGTTTGCGCTAGTGCAGCCACAGCAGAGCTAAAAGTCCTAGTGTCACAGCTCTCACCCATGTATGGGGGCCCTGGGGAGGTGGGGGTGTGTGTGTGGTGGTTTTTTTACCTTTATCGTTTGTTTGGTTACCAGCATCCTTTCTTGGATAGACAGTGTAACATCTGTCTAGTCAGTACTTCCTCTCTCTGGTTCAGATCACCTTTCTCTGCATAAATACTAGACACCATTTGTTCTTCAAGACACTGTAATGGCACTTTCACCTCCTCATCCAGGGCTGGTTTCATTTCTTCTGGGCTGTAGTATAAAGTAACTGCTGTTCTGAAATTTCATCTTTTGCTGGCAGGTTACTGATCTGTCAGCAAGTCCAGAAGAGGTGGACAACTCCAGTGCCATATAGATGTGCCACACAGAGGTGCTTTGTTTGCATCTCAAAGCAGCCATCCCACACACCCTCTTGGCAGCAGGACTAGCTTATCTCTCCAGGGCTCTGGTGTAGGTGAAATGAACAGCAGAGCCATGGCTGCCTTGCTGCCCTAGAAGACTACCTTTGCCCATGCCTAAGGTCAGTTCTGCAGCTGCTACACACATCCCTGGTCCCATTAAATCAAGGACTTCACAGTGTACCTGCAGTTCGTTTGTGTGCACATTGGCTGTGCCCTGTGCATAGCAAAGTGCTCTGAAAGAAACCCAGGCAGCTTCCTTGTCCTGCCTGGCTCAGGAAATGGGGACACAGAATTGTGAGGGTCACGTGAGCAGGACATTGGGGTGTTCTAGTGTGTGGAGAGAAAAAAGGCTGACCAACATGGCCTGCCAGTGTAAGAGGCCCTGGCTACCTGTTAGTATAATACTCTTAGGGCTGCTCACACAACATAATCCTGGGGCAGCTTCTCCTACTGAGGAGGCAGACAACTTTCCTGTCCCACGGACACAAATCATGCCCTTAGCTAGCTTTGACTCTTGCTTACAACCTAAACTGCCATCTGTGGGCATAGTTATCCAGACACCAGGACTTTCCTCCATCCCTTAAAATAGCTCCTCCATTTTAAAGACAGAGATTTTGGAAGCATTTTTTTGTTCCTAAGCATTGCATCCCCCAAGGAGGAATAGGTCACAATTCTGGATTTATATTAGGCAATAGTTCCTAAAAATGAGCAGTGGTCAATTTGTGAAGCAGGGGTTGTTTCCCAGCGTCACCATTTGGTAAGCACCTGTGAAGAAGAGTAACCAGAAAGGATTGCATTTCTAAAATAGACATTTAATTTATGTTCTGTGGTTTGTGTCTTGCTCTTTGATGGGGAAAACTTAACTGGAGCATAAGGCTCAGTGTCTAAGTAAGAGAATGTCTGAGAGCCAGGTGCTTTCCTACAAGTTACTGTATTTTATTTCTAATCTTGATCTCCATTGTCTATTTCCATCCAGGATGGAGCAGCACCACTGGACTACTTTGCTTGCTGTGGCAGGAATGCAGCTTGGTGATGGGTTTTGTACTGACTGGTAAGCACAAATGTCTATAGGGTGAGACTGGGTGCAGTGCAGTGGTTTCCCCACCCTCGTGCTGTCTGGAGATGCTACCTCCCCAGAGCACAAACCAACATCTTACAGATATCTTTGCTTGGACTCCCAGAGTGGTTTAATGTACATTGTACAGCACACTTTGTAAGCTCAAAGCAGTTCTGCTTAATAATGTCCTTGTGCTGTATGTGGTACATGAGGATTAGTTGTATTGATTATCATTAAAAAGTTGTCTCCGCTTATTTTTGCCCATTACAAAGAATGTTCTGCTGGTTAAAGCCAAATAAAACATTTTGTACCATTTCACCTAGTTAGCTGCAATAGGCTTGACATAAATCCTTTGTGATTTCCCTATAGCATAACTTTTGACACCTTCCCAGACTCCCCAAGCAGGTCACTAGCACAAGGATTTTGACTGCAACAAAGGGGGTGGGTTGCCAAGTATTGCTTCAATTGCTTTCACAAGGAGGAAAAAGAAAAAAACCAACCCAAACCCCACTTTCACTTTGCCCTAACTGACAGCATCTAAACCTGTGTCAATTAAGTGGCTGCTGCCGCTGCTGCTGGCAGCCAAAGACAACATTGTGGTGAGGGTAGAGGAATCAGGCTCAGTGAATTCATGGTAGGTATCTATATGCAGTCAAGCTTTCTCTTACGCAATTGCAATACAATTCACCACCTGAGCTACTCCACGACTACTACTCCTTTGGCTGGCACACTCTCCCTGCCTGATGAAATGTTGTTTATACAAGTAAGGTCTGTGGACCATCATTGCTGACTCTTTTAAGAGCTCAAGTGACTTGGCTAGGAAGTTGCACTTCATGAAGCATGTCCTTAGGGTGTCCTTGATACACTTTCTTGGGTGACACTCTTCATCTTTTCACACTTCACTTCATAGGAGCATTCATGCATTGTCCAGCTGAGCCACTCATTTAGACAGGCTACCTACCATACATTGATATAAGATCAGTAATTTTAACAATATGTGTGAGCAAATGTTCAAGATTTTTTTTTCATCTTATGATGTCTATGCTGAAGAAGAGTTGCTGCTGAGAAGAAATCATAAATATGCCAGGAAGAATATATATCTTGGACAAACTAGTTCCCCAGTAGAGGAAGTTTTTTGCAGCCTCCCCCAAGTTTTTAACATAGCTGCAGCTTTTGCTTTTAATATAACAAGGCTTCCTAAAATGCATGTTCTGAGCCATTAGCGGCTTATTACAAATATCAAGTAATTAATAACAAAATTTACTCCCAAATTAACCCAAAGAAAAATCTAGTGGTCCAGAAATAGTCTCATTAATCATTCTTTAGACCAGTACTGCCCAGCCTAGAAACCAGAAGTCATGAATTAGCCCTGTCCTGCTTCCCTCCAAACATGGCTTAAAAATCAGAAGTAATTTTTTTGTGGTTAAAACAGTCTGAATTATTTTGTCCACCTTGTGGTAACTTGAGACTGTATCTCATACTTTGATCGTGTTTTTAATTATGATTTTAAGTCCCCATGACGGCTGCAAATTTCCTGTTTAAGAAAGCCAAGATTCTCCTACATCTGACTCTGTTTTGGGTAAAGAAACAAATTTTGTGACTCTGAAACACACTACCTGTATTCACTGTGGCCAACACCTGCAGTTTTAGCAAAGACAGCCGATAATCTGTAGAATCAGGTAATATATTGGATTGGATTTTGAAGTTTTATCTTTGTATGCCTTTCAATTTATTTTTTTGTTTCTTAAAGCTTTTTTCCAGAGAAATACCTTTTTTCCCCTTGCATTTAGGATTTTGCATCTTAGATATTGTTTCTACTGGAGTGCTTCAGTGACAATGTTAAGATTTTGGTACATCGCAATCCACCAGAGCTAAAAATGCAGCCAAATTTTCTGATACAGTATTGGAAAACTTAGTCCAGGAGTTTCAGAAAGGCCACAGGAAATTCTCAGATAAAAAAATGAAACATCACAAATTTAATACAGAACAGACACTTTACATGTTCTCATAGCTGAAGCCTGCATAATCGGACTGTTGTGAATTAAAAGTTTGGCTCTGTAATCATAAAAAAAAAAAAAAAAAGAAAAGAGCGAGCTGTGAGTCCTTGCAATGAAGCATTTCCAGATTTCCAGTATCATTTTTTTCAGGGGTTTCCTTGACCAAGTCTATCATCCTGTCTTACCCTGGGATTTCCGTGATCTTTAGGCGTTATCCTTAGAGGCACTACACAAGTAATCTTGGCTACATCCACACTGTGAGCAGAAGAGGCCCTGGGAACACCAAAACCATGTCCTCTTGACTTCCAACCAGCCTGGTGTCAGCTGCAGGCTGGGCATAACGTGTCTGCCCCAAGCTGGAGGGACAGATGGGCAGGCTGAGCCCTTCATGTGCAGTGTGCATAGGCTCTCCCTGCCTCCACAGGTCTCCGGGGCATATGTGCAAGCGCAGGGGCCATGGCTTGGTCATCAGAGCAGTCCTGGACTGCCATTCACTGCAAGGTCAGCATTACCCATGGCTTTCCAGCACTATTCCTCCATAAAAAAGTCACCTGCCTTTAGCTGTACCAGACATTAGATACAAGCCTCATATAGAAACATGCGGGCATGCCAAAGGGCGCTTTATCCAGCATTGCCTGGGGAGAAGGGGCATGCTCATACAACTCCCTGCTAGGCTGCTTTAACTCTCGTGGTAAAGCATTACACTTCAGCAGCTAAGCTCTGTAGGCACAAAACCTGTGTACGCTATGCCTAAATTTGGAGGAGGGGGGTGATCTGCACATTTACATGTGGGAAATAAGTTCTTATCACCTGCTGCCTGCAAGCCAAGCACACACCCCCTTACATCCAAAGGCCCAGTTTTGCCCTGTGGATTCCCCAAACACCCTCCCTCCCTGTGTCTTTGTATGTTGCTGTTACTGAAACAGGAACTGTTTGTGTTTGCAGCCTTTAGCAGATGATGCAGTTCTTTTATCTCCCTTTGGCATCTCTCTGCCAGTTGCCAACGCAGCCATGTACACATCTGAGAGTGAATTTTCTAGGACAGCATTGTAAGGCAAAACGCCTTCACTATTTATTTGCTCTCCTTTCATCCTAGCCCCTCTTGCCCCCTTCTCTGAGTCCTTTTTTATATCCTCCTCCCCTTTTGCTGGTCTCTGTCTGCAAAACCAAACTGGTACTTGTTGCTGCTGCTGGGACCCTGTGTAGGTCAACCCTTGTGAGTCATGAATCTGAGCTGCAGTGGCCCTGCAGCTGCTTCTTGATGCAAGAGGGTAATCGGTCTGTTCATTTCTTGTACCACTTGCCCTGACCTTTCTTCTGCTTCCTTAGAAGACACCAGAAGTGCCATGCTGTGCCAGCCCACCTGGCTGCAACCTGCACAAATATCCCTGGCTCATCAGACCAGGAGCCCAAAATGACCTACAGACCCTCCCGTTTGGTGCCTCCTTCATGAGCACAAGGCTTGTCCTACTGCTGGGAAATGCTTCTGCACAGTGCCCTTTCAAGCAAAAGTCCCGCAGCCCACAGGACTGCAATTTAAAATGTCACTCTGAAATGTTCTGTGCCTGCAGATGGAGGGGGGAGCTGGCATGTGACAGCTGTGGGATTGCTCTGAAAGGCAGTTTTGTCTGCAGTGAGACCCTTTACACTTTCCAGAGCTGCAGGTCCATACAGCAGTTACTTCAACAATGCCATCACCAGTGAAAAAAATGTTGAATTATGCAGAGCTGTCCTCCTTGTCATGTTCCTGCTTGACTTGCTTAGGCACTTTTGAAACTCCTGTGAGCCTCCCATCCATTGCTTTGTAGGGCTCTCAGCACTGAAAATCGGTCTCAGCATGACCCTCAGTCACTTTCCTACCAGTTTTCAGTAACAGAAATGGAAACCAAATCCAAATCTTCACCCCCATCAGAAACCTCAGTCGCAAGACTCTCTGTCCTACCATTTCCTATGCTGCTTTTATTTTTGAACCTTTAGACCTGTGACACATCCTCTACAAAGGTTAAACTCAAAATTAGCTGTACAAGCATAGAAAGGAAAGTCTGTCTCTCAGCGTACATTAGAGTATAGTCCCCAGCCCCCTCCAAAACAAAATGGAAGTGTCTGGTTCAAGGCAACCTACACAACAGCGAGCTGCAGGAGCTGTAAGCTATTATTTTAGCTCCGAAGGAAAGTAATTACTATAGCAACCAACACATCCGAAAGGCTTTTTGGCTGCTACTGAGACACAAACAACTTGCGCACAAAGGCACATCTGAAACATGTTGTGTAAAGTGTTCTCAGATAGCTGTGTTTTTTGAAGAGCTTTATAAAACATGCTTAACTGGCTCCTGATAAACAACTGCCAGAATAACAGCAAGCAACTGTACTGTGCCATGATCCTAAAATAACCTAATCAATGGCTCAGTATATTTGCCTCTGAAGAGATGAAGCAAAAAAAGTGCAGACTCCATTTTAAGCCTGTGTGCTGGGAAGTACCCAGCAGAGCTGAAGATACATTCAATAAACAGACAATAAAATGGTGGGGGGAATGTCTCCCCTTTTGTTCTGTGTACTGATGCAAACTCCCTGCAGGCTTTAGTGCCAGTTCATCCCTTCAGGCTTACAAAAGTTTGTTGGGAAAAGGGGATTTAATTACAGCCTTGTAATGCTGGAGGATGTAACAAGTGATGTCTGCGTTCTTTTCTGTGTCTGTGCAGCAACCAGCCCCAACAGACCCCATCTCCAGCTGCAGTGCTGGGTACATTAATGTTGTTTTCAGTGAATAAGGAAGCTTCTTGGGCAACGGCAAACTGTAATCATTGGCCATTGCTTAAGTATTACAGCATTTGGAGTGTCTCTGTCACCTTCAAATCAAAATGCCACTGGTGTAATAACAGCTTGATGTTTCTGGGCTCTACGTGCAAAGCTGCACCACTTCATGGTGCTGAAACAGACAGCTTAGGTTCCCCAACACAAGAGATCTCATCCAAGCAACCTCATCCAACCCAGGGGTACTGTCCAAAGATTCCCCACAGGGAAGATACAGACCTGTCACCTATCTCAAGGACAGTGAGTGGCATTAATGTCATACTCCTGCTCCATTACATAAGGCAGCTCTGCTGAAAATGGGGATTATGCATCTGGGTAACTCAGAACAGAGTCAGATCCTGTAAGTGAGCACAACTCATCCCTTCACAAACCTGAACTGCCTTTTAAGATTTTTCTTCATCAGTTGAGTCCTAAAGTCTTGCTCTGGGTCCATAATAAACTGAAAATCACAGATGGGTTTAAAATAAAGACAAAATAAAGGAAAGAAGTGTAGTGATGTGATTTATTACAGAAGTTGCTTAGGACCAATCAAAAAAGGATCTTGTGATAGCAAGTACTGCATGACAGAGAGTTTTGGTTCACTGTAGCCTTTTAAGCAAAGTCACTTTATTTTGGATGAAATAAAAACACCAAAGATAGCTGGGCCCAGGCTTCTGGGCAGCATGTAACCTGCCTTCATTCCATGCTTCTGCTATACCTGCAGGGTTAGTGGTTGTGATAGAGCGTATAAATCCTTGTTCCACACAAACATTTTGGGTTTGGGGTTGCAAAAGGCTGCTGCAGTACCTTTTCGGTGAGAGCGAGGAGAGATACAGAGAAGAGAGCTAGTCCACTGCCCAGCTACTTGTGCAGAGCCACAAGGCAGAGAAGTGAAGCCAAAGTCTTGGAGATGTGCAGCAAGCTTTTCTGAACACTCAATGGCTGTGGAAGAGCCTTGCTGCCAGTCAGGCATGTTCAGGCGTGGTACTGTAGTTTTCTTCTGGGAAGGAAGAAGAAATAAATGCAAGGAGCTTGCATGTGACCCTCACTGTAAGCAAAACTCAGTGCCACAATGAGTATGGCCTGAAACAAACTCTCTTTTAAAAATAGGAATGACCAAAAAGAAAATCCAGTGTAGTGAGATGCTGAACATGACTCGCCTGTATCCTTCCTCTGCCCTTTGTCTGCCTCTCCCATTTGCCAGAGCTAGACAGGTAGGACACATGCAAAGGCAAACTATGAGAAATCGTCTAGGTAATGAAGCAGGACTGTTTAAATACCTTGCTCAAATCCTGAAGCTGATATTGCTCCAGTGCCTTTACTGTTTCGTGCAAGGTTTCTTTCCTGGTTTATATGTCAGCTTGAAAATTGGGTGGATGGTTCATGAACAAATTTGTCTGTGGTATTGCTTTTGCACCTGCACAGTCTTAGATGTCACTGGGGCTGAGTGATCTTGCATCTGTGAAAGTATGTGAGAAAATGAAAGATTGTGCATGACTATTATATCAAAGAGTTGGATCTGGACCTTCTCTGGTGTGAATCAGAGAACTAAAACAAAATGGCAGCTCCTGTCATGTTAAAAAACCACACCTTAATGAAAACCTGTCTTTGTGAAGCAGAAATGCTTCCTATGTGTGGAGAAGCCTGTTAAGAGAGAGGTGTTGAGGGAGCCAAGGAGCTAAGGAGTGAGCTTCTGGGAATGCTTTGCATGTGAAAACACTTCATGTTATAAATGTGGCTGCCCTCTCTTCCACCTGCCAGGAACCTTCCTCGCTCGAAACAATGCTTGTGCTGCTCCTCAGCCGGTTTCACACAGGAGGTAGTATTGATGAGCAAGCAGTAAAAAGCATATTTACTTGCAATGTTGTTTTCAGATAGAGAGCACTAGTTGAGAAGGTGCAGAAGGAAACACAGCAACAGCCATTTGTGTTACACTGCAAACATGAGGCCATTGTTAACAAAGAAGTGTGGGTTTCAAAACCACCTCTGCTTAGCCCTGGGTGGGAGGTTTTGTTTCTGTGTTGGATTGGAGTCTGTAGTTTGTCTTGTCTAAAGGTGATTGCTGTGTCAGAAATGAATATTTAGCAACCACTGGTTGATTGATTTAGTATTTTTGGTTGCAGTTCTTGGAATTTATTGGTTCTTTGAACAAATTCTGAAAATGGGCTCTCATAAAAACATTATAATATCAAATTGTAGTAAAGTTCTTTTGCCTTGCACTTGAGCCTTGCCAAGAGATGTCAAAAATAAGCACACACATTACTTAAATGTTGCTAGGGTTTTCCCGCAGACTGAAATTGGCTACAAAGACCTGAGACAAGACAGAAGTCACTATTTCAAAAGAGGATTTTTAATGGAGTCCAGGTCAGGGCCACGTGAACATGGCTTTGAGAATTGACACCTGGCCAGCAAATGCCCAGAGCCTGATTGACAGCTCCATCAGCAGGCACTAGACCTGCCTTGTGCCTCTTGTGGAGGGGCTAAGGCAGGGGCATAAAGGGAGAAACCAGCATTTTGTCATGTCATACTTTGCGAGCGCCCTGAAAGCTGTGGCAGTGTAATGAAAGTGGAGGAGAAGAGCCGGTGGCAGTGATGCTCTGTCCTCTGAAAGCTCGAATGTGCGGGCTGGCAGCCACACTGCCTGGCCCTGGCAGCACAAGCCTGAGCACACACAGCCTTGCGCCCTCTTTTTGGCATCCTTCCCTCTCTCCTCCGCCACCTCCAGCTGACCGGACCCAGAGGGCCGGTGCTGTCAGGTGAAAGCCCTCGGCACCTCTCCATGCTCCACCACATCCCTCCGTGTCTGTACTGACGCTTGCTGGCATGCCGTCCGCCGAGCCAGGGTGGTGAGGAGTAGCAGCCAAAGCATGGCGTAACTCCCCCCCACGCTGGAAGGCAATCATGTGATTTTTATGATTGCTCTCAAGAGCCTTGTTTGCTCTGCTCCCAGCCACCATTGTTTTCTTCTGAGCGTCCTTCCCTGGCAGGGCTACAGCTCCTGCTGGCGGTGCTGCGGGCCACGTTTTGGGGAGCAATGACAGAAGTGAAGAGGGAGGTGTTCGGGCAGATGCCCCAGGAGGAAGGAGGAGGAATGGTGGAAAAGTCATCTTAAAGTCAGACAGTGTGAAAGTGGAAGTCTTGTCTTTAGGGTGCATAATTGCCGCTCTGGAGATGAAAGGAAGAGATGGGGAGTTTTCAGATGTTGTCCTAGGCTTTGACACTTTGGAAGGTGGGTCTAAATCTGTTTCTTTAAAAAAAAAAAATTAAAAAAAAACCACAATCAGGCAATTTAACCAGCATGTTCTGGTTTATTGCCACACTGCATGATCTGCTTCTAAAGATCTCCAAATAGTGGGCTGAATAAATATAACACCTCCTGCTTGCTCTGAGCTCAGTGGTGGATGGGGAACAGGGAGATTGGTGGCTCCAGGTTGCAGTGTGCCCCTCTAACGGGGCAGCTCTGTGTCATACTTTGACCGGCAGCGACAGAGGCCTTTTCTGCAAATCTGCAAAGAATACAAGATCCCATCAGGCTGTTTTAATCAAAGATGTGCATGATTAGCAAGCTGTGTGTCCTGTGAAACACTGGGACTGCAGTCACGTATTTAGTACGGGGGGAAGCAGAGAGAGACGCCTCTGAGTCCGTAAGCACACCTGGAGACCACCCATCCTGTCTCAATCCTTCTGTTTAACTGCATGCTGTTTTTCTGGCCAGGTTACACAAGCAAGCACCCCTTCTTCGGCGCCGTTGTGGGGCGTGTTGCCAACAGGATTGCAAAGGGGAGGTTCACTGTGGACGGGAAGGAGTATCAGCTGTTCCTCAACAATGGACCCGACAGCCTGCACGGAGGAGCCAGGGGATTTGACAAGGTGAAAATCAGGCTGGCGGGTCTTGGTTTCCCTGGCACACAGCCTGTAGGGTTGTGACAAAAGGATGTGATGTCTTCACTCCCCACCCTGTAGGGTTTTCTGGTGGTTATTGAGTTGAATCAGCTCCCAGAAAGCGCTGTGAGTGCAGGAACCCTGTGAGCTGCTGGGTTGGCTTGTCTTTGCCAGGTGGCTTAGTGGGGCTCACTTATGTCATCCTTGGATGTCAGGTAGAGGGTTACTATGCTTCCTCTGGGTTACTGCAGCCCTGAGGCCTTGTGATCCCAGTTCTGATGGGGTTGTCCTGGGGCGAGGTGCTGCTCCCACAGAGCCTGGGCTGGGACATGGTGGCGAGGACCCAGCCTCATGCACGACAGAGGCTCCAGAGGCACCAGCCGCACCACCCGGGCACGGGTGCTGTAGTTGTCCCAGTGCCCAAAGAAAGTTTCCTGGGGAGCAGTGATCCATGCAGACTCATTTGCGCCTGCAGTTTCAAGGCTGTTACCTGCCCATAGCTCCTCCCAGTGTCAGAAGGTCCTGGGTTTGCAGAAACTGAGTATCATTGCTGCTTGGTTTTGAGAGCACTCCCACGTAAGGGGAGAGCAGGGTGTGCTGCGGCTTCAGTGCAGTTATTGCATTATCCCCTTCAGTGCTGCTTTCATCCCAATGACAGCACAGCCCGCGCTCTCACTCTGACTCACACCAGCGGATGACTAGATCAGGCCTGCAAAATACCTCAGCATTGCTGTGTCCCCTCCCCAGCCCTTCCCTGTGACATCCCAAGCTAAAATAACCTTCCCCTGGCCCCAGGGTACTCAACCCTTCCTATCTTCTCCCAAAAGCTGCTGCTGAAGTCCATCTGTGTGCTACAAGTGGTAAGAGCAGCAGAGCATCTCTTGTCTTGAAAGCCTTGCTGGTAACCCTGATGATTGCATAGCAGGCTCAGAAGCCTCTGCTTTCCTAAAGCCTTAGGCTTTGTTGGATCAAAAGCATTTGTAACCAGCAAGCAGCTGATCCACCATTTCCCCGGAGGAACACATGTGAATGTGCTGGTGCAGCTGCTTTCCTGGGCTAATATTTTGTTTCCTGAAAGAACATCCAGGGTGATGGGGCAAAAGTCAGAGTGTCTGGAAAAAAGCTCACTTCTGGGCAGCGCAGTGTGAACTGGCATCAGATCAGGATTAGCAGCCTTAGAAAAAAGGGAGTACTGGAGTGACTTGGCTGTTGTACCCCTAAAGAGGACAATTTGATTTAAAGTTTTTTTTATATGCCCTGACCCCCTGTGAGCTGGAGCTGAAAACATGCACTCCTTTGCACTTGGGGCTTCCAGGCTGTTTTCTGCACATGGGAGCTGTGGTCTCTTCCTCTTGCTCGCTGAAGGCATGCCAGCCTGGTGAGGACAAGGCAGCGACACCTCCCAACCAGGGCTTTGTGTCCTCTGGCCCATGGGGCATGCTTGGGCACCTACTCAAGACCCCCTCCAGCCAGGTAACGGTCACTGTGCAGAAACCTGTGGTCAGCCCTAACAAAAACAAGACGTGGTGGCTCTTGGCTGTGACCATCTTGGCCATCTTGTTGGTTTTTCCTGATCTTGCAAACCTCAGTGCTGCAGTCAGCACGTGGTCTGATGGCAAGGAAGCTTGCAGCCACACTTCCGTGGCAGCAATATCTGATCACGCTGCTGGGGCACTGGGGAACTTTAGAAAATAACCTTCTTTTAGCTTTAAAAAATAGTGATATCTGTATGCTTACTGGTCTTTAATAGCTTTTTCTTTGAAGAACTTAAATAGAAACTCATATCTAAAACTATAGCCTCCCCCAACAGTTGGAGCTGCAGTCAAACTGCACTCAGTGCAGGAGGACCTGCTCTGCAGCCTGGTTATCACATTTGGCACCCTCAGTTCCCATGTTTGGTGAAAATGTAGGCTTTTGACAAGTGCCCTGAGTTTGTGATCTCTGAAGAGGTCATGGAAGGGATAATTTCAAAACCCTTATCTGGCCCCTGCCCTAGATCTGTCCTCTTTGATTAGACAGTAACTATTCCTTAGATACATGCAAAGCTCCAGAGACTGGGCACCTCCCCTCTTGTCACACATCCGTCCTCCAAGGGGCTGAGAGATCTGCTTAGCATCAGATCCACGGCCAGGGTCAAACAGGCTGTCTGGGCAGATAAATTTACAGCGTGCTGGCTTGCTTCACTTGCCAGCAGGTTCGGCTCCAAGCAGAGCCCTGGTCTCTGGCAGGGGCAAGAAACCGAGCAGTCCCAGTTCTCTAGATCAGCATTGATGTGTGGATGTATCTGGCAATACATCTGGTACTATTTAACCCAACCCCAGCCTCTAAGCAGGAGCTCCCAGTTGTATTATTTACATTGTCCTAGAAGCCAGCCCGAGTTAGCTGAGGGAAGGGCAGCAGCTTGTTGAGGCAATGTTGCACACCAGGAGATCCAAGAGAGGGGGAGTAAGTCCAGCTGTAGGGCAAAAATGAAACACGTGGACCCTCTTAGGCTGTAACACAGACTGCGACAGACCCCCATGAGATCTAACTGCCTTGTTTGTGTGGCTGCTCATTGGAAAGCTTGTTCCCTGCTGCTGGCGCTAGCTGACCAAGAGCAGGCTGGTGCTTGTGTTTTCTCTGACTTCCCTTTTTCAACAAGGGAATATTGTTTTTTTAGTCCTTCATAGGGAGAAAAAGATTGTTTGGGCTTTTTTTTTTTTTTGTCTTCCAGGAGTAAGAGCAGGAAAGGTGATTGAAAAAAACCTTTGTTTCAGTGCTTCATTCTTTGACTATCCTTTGACACTGGCTTCAGCCCAGCCTGGAGCAGGAGAAGGGCTCCATGTTTCCCATGACTGTCCCACCAATGGCATGCTCCTTGCAGGTTCTCTGGAGCCCCCAGGTCCTCCCAAATGGCGTCTGCTTCTTCCGGCTTAGCCCCGACGGTGAGGAAGGCTACCCTGGTGACCTGAAAGTCTGGGTGACCTACACACTCAGCAGTGGGGAGCTGGCCATCAACTATCGAGTCCAGACCAGCAAGACGACACCCATCAGCCTGGCAAACCATGCATACTTCAACCTTGCAGGGTAGGTAAGCATGGGGAGATGAAGCCTATGGAGGGACACTGTGCAAGGGAAGAAAGCCTGGGGACCCATGGGATCATTCATGGGCTTCCCATGGGAGCATTGGGACCAACATGGTGGTCTGGGGACACAGCATGCTTCTGGGGACACAGCGATGGGTGTTGTCTCTATGCATCATGGGCTGCATGCAGCCTACAAGCTGGGACAGGGCTAAATCACAAAGACCTCAACTGAGGATGCATTATCCCAGTGCATTGTGAACAGAGACATCCCATCATGAATATTAACTCTCCTTTTGTGTGTAACTGGGGAGTTTCAGTCTCTCCTGGTTCCTTGGGAAGATTACAGAGGAGGTGCAGAACCAGCATGCCTTAGTGGTGGACTGGCATTTCTTAGCTGTCTTCTGTTGGCACTTCTGAGACAACATACTGCACCCTTGAGTGGATGGTGCAGCTGAGATCAGGGCCTGTAGTACCAGCCAGAGTCAGTGCAGCACTGAAATACCCAGGTCAAAATGGGGAGGAGAAACATCATGGAAAGGGGATGTGAGGTGGCCAAGGTTGCAGAGCGGGGCAGTAGCAGGGTGCAGAGGGCTCACGCATACCAGTCCAGGGTCCTACCAACTAGACAGGCACTGTATTGCACCTGCATTTTAGTCTCACCCTGTTTATAACTGAGCTTGGAGGAAAAGGATCTGGGAAATAAACTTTTGCTGGGCAGATCAGTAGGATGGGACAGTGCAGTCACACAAAGACGCTTTAAAGTGTTAGTGAGAGACATCCCAGCCTCTCCATGCAGGAGGTCTGCTCAGGCTACTGCCCTAATAATGGCTGTGCCATTGTTAGTTTACCCTCCGTTTGTCCTCCCAGTGGTACAGTAATATCAACACCTACAGCATGCAATGCAGGCATATTTCCAGAGGAACAGGAGACCTTTGGGCATGAAATTGCTACTCAGATTAGACAGTGATGTGCAGGCTGAACTTTGATCCTGCTCCCCTTCCAGCCGAGCAGGTTCCCTGCCAACGTCTCCGAGGCTGCAGGAGAGGAGGAGGAGTGCAACCCCCTGCTCTGCAGGAGATGAACCAGGAGGATGGGTTGCGCTTCCCCATGCTTGCTTCCTTCCCCTTTTGCCCACCGCCGTGTGCTCAGCAAGCAGCGTGTTTTGGCTAGTTGATCTACAGGGTGGTAGTGCTTGGTGAGGTGCAAGTTTAGACTGATAGTCTCAGCCCTGCAGGATTTACAGCTCCTAGGTCCCATGCAAGTTTTTGTCTGTGCTGGTACCTTTGTCTTGTGCCCAGGGTCAAGGTGGGATGACGTCCAGGAGGTCCCCCAGGCACTACCAGACCAGCCATAGCACCACTGTGGGCAGGCACTTCTCGGGAGCTCTTAGGGCTGCTCAAATGGTGGAAGGGCTGCAGCAGGAATTCCAGTATTTCCCATCCTCCTGCAGGGCTCACAGGATATCTACGACCATGAGATTTCTATTGAAGCATATTCCTACCTGCCTGTGGACGACACCAAGATCCCTACTGGTGGGTGGTGCGACACCCGTGGCACATGGTGGAGATGGTTTTACAGATGAGTGTTTGTGGGTATCGGGGAATAGCACTGCCTGGCAAGGGGGGACACACCAGGACCCAGGGGACCCCAGGCACAGCAGGCCCCTCACCCCTTGGCACAGTCCTACAGCACCTGAGCAGAGTGGGCAGAGCCAGGTGCTGGTAACAGGGTCCATCAACAGCCCCAGACCTGGAGAGGGGGAGGACCAGGGTGCGTCCAGTGGGTGCAGGCAGGAGCAGCAGGAAATGGAGCCAGAGGCAAGTGAGATGTGAGACTGCAACGTGGGTCCAAGGGGTCTATCCAGGAGATAAGCCACCTATGTCACAGGACCAAAGCATGTCCCTCCAGACCTGTTTGGCCAGCATTTCCCTGCAGGCCTATCCATTGTTCCCAGGGCCAGTGGGGCCACCAGAGAGGGTCATTCCGCACTTTGAGAGCTGGGATAGGCCTGGGGTTTGCCTGCTTTGCTTCTTCTGGGATTTTCCGTGTGATGTCAAGGTCTTACTTCCACAGATCTTATTTCCATAAGATCAGCCCAGGCACAAAGTCCACAGAAAGCAGGAGAATTCGTTTCTTAAGCCTCAGTAAAACATGGGAGATGCAAGCAGCATGCTCCAGGCACTGGGCTGCTGTCAGTGAATGTGATGGCACACCAGGACATGGTCAGGCTCCCTGATGTGGAGGGCGGCTCCCAGGCCCAGTGCTGAGCTCTAGAGCTGCTGGGATCTCTGGTGCTCGGCAACCCAGCATTGTCCTTCCCTGCAAAAGCTGAGCCATCAGTCCCACTCACCAGGACAAGGGAGCTGGTGCTACTGGCTGGGAGGCTGAAGACACAAAGCCAACACTTTTCTTTCCTGTCTTTAATGTCCTGAATGGCTAAAAAAGGAAAGCCAGTGAAGGAAAACAGCATATTTTGCATGCTAAGCAGGTTAATTAAACAAAGGTGGTATTGCTACTGTCTCCAGCCTCAGCACAGAGAAGCAAGCTGGCAGCCTTTTGCACTCAGTCTTGATTCAGGGGGTAAAAAGGAAAAAACAGGGCTTTCTAGGNCCCCCCCCCGCTTCCACTCTGTTCCTCTCCATAAACAACTGAGCTGCTAAGTTAAATAATGTGAACAAGCTGGGACAGGGAACAGGTTCCCCATACCCACAGGAGAGCCAGCATCGAACACATGCCCTCGGCAGTAGTCCCACTGCTAACAAGGGGGCACCTTGCTTTGGGTGGCTTGACTCCAGCCCTCCCACCATGCTGCTCCAACACCCACTTTTCCTTTAGCATAAGTGACTATGCTGAGTTGCAGTTAGACTTAATTGAATTGCAAAATGAATCTGATACCAAGTTTTATCACTTTTAAGAATGAAAAGCATTATTTAAAAAAAATTAAAAAGCTGCGTTTGGCTTAATTTTTGAAAAATGTAAAATAGATTAAAATAATCAAAAAAAGCAGACTTCTAGATTTGCTCCTGAATGATGGCTTTTCACCCAGCCCAACTAGCTTAGAGGAATAGAGGGCATCGGAGTGCAGATACTGAGCCATGGCAGGCAAGGGTCCAGAGGGCAGAGTAGTGATGGGAGCAAGACGGCAAGCAGCTGGTCTGGGGCATGAATGCCAGGAAGGCTCCTGAGTGCAGCTAGCATCAACGGAAGAGAAACTGGGTGTGGGGCAGCATCTGTGCCCAAGGGGTGCATGAGCCTGCGGGGTGGTTTCTGGTAAGTGTGGGCTCTTCTAGAAATGTCAGGGCTTGTTTCCTTGACGGTCTTGCAGGATGGCTTTGCTGAGTGCACCTTCTGAGTTTGGGAAGAAGAGGAAGAGAAGCTTTAAAAAGCAAAAAAAAGAAAGCAAGAAAGCTTTTTAGCTTGGGTGTCTGCTAAAACCAGAGTTACATCTGTGTTCATGAACCAAAACCACTATGCGTGCATGCATCGGCTTGCATGTGGAAGAGTGGGTCTCCCAGTCCAGGTGGCTTTTGTGCAGCTTGGTGTGCCATGCCTGGGCTCAAGCCGGGGAAGAGCTTAAGGCCATACCAAACCCACTGCCCTGCTTCTCCTCACTGCTTTCACCATGAAGCTGTTTCACATCTTAATTGCGGCCAGCTTGCTGCCCCTGCTTTTTGCAGTTCCCTCTTGGTGTTTTGGGTAAATGTAGCCTTTGAAGCTGATAAAACTGTGTATAGTCTTAGCCCTGGGGTGAAGATGAGATTTGTGCAATTATTGAAGACAGAGCCATTGTGTGCAATGGCTGCTGTATTTTATGTAAGTGCCTAAATCAAAATGTTGGGTTTTCTCCAAGGCGTTTTTCCACCCCACTGCTGAATTCAGTAGATGTGCTCTTTTTAGATAGGATCAGAAGCCGCAGAAGTGTGCTGTTTGTCAGATGGAGACTGATGTTTCTCAAGGTTTGCGGAGCAGAACCAGTGCAGAGCTGCAGCTGAGCTGGGCTTGTGAGTGCAGCAAGCAGAGCACAGCACGTGGGGCTGGCAGCAGGGCCAGCATGCCCACACACTGCCATCCCCAACGCTGGCAGCCGCCTGCTTACCCTTGGAAACCTCTCCCTTTACAGAGGGGTAGAAAAGGGTGACTTTAGGGAAAAAAATCCCCTCCCCTGCCCTTCCTCTCTCACCTCCCCACACACAAAACGCCTTGCCTTTGGATTGTGATGACTGTGTTTTGCACTGCATTTAGTATGTCTTAGGGTTGTTCTCACTGCAAGAGCTTTATCACAGGATGCTGTGTCCCCACATCAGGCCTTAAAAAAAGACTTGAGAGAAAAAGCTGGTTTTATGGTCTTAAACCTTTTTTTCCTGAAACAATGACCTGAGACAGGAGGGGATTGGTCCCAGAATACAGCCCATATTCACCATCCCAGCAGGTGGGCCACCTTTGTGGCCATCTCATGGATGTTTGTTCAGAGATCTGGGAGGATTCATTTTTTGAGAGAGAGAGTATATGTGTGTGTGTGTATATCTATCTATCTATCTATCTATCTATCTTATGTGTGTATAAATATTAATAGCTAGTAAGTTTTGGGGTTATATTAATTAGCTCGTATAGTTCCATACACAAACCTCCCCTCTTGTTTTCTGGCTCCTTGGCTTTGCTTTGTCCCAGCTAAGCACAGCAGTGTCCCCAGGGGCTGCCAGCTCTGCTGGGGGACAAGGTGATCATGTCCGAGCCCTGAGTCACAGTGGCCACAAGGCAAGCTTGCTTGAAGCAGGGCACCACAACAAGATAAGGATCACAAATAGCTTAAAATCCTCGGCTCACCAAAGCGAGGGATCTCAACCCTGGGCACGGTCCAGTGCCACAGGTGTTTGCTGGTGTGTGGGTGAGTGGCTAACACTGCTGTTCTCCTTGCCCAGGGAAGGTGGCCGCTGTGCAGGGCACTGGCTTCGATCTCCGGCAGCCTGTGGAGCTGGGGAAGCACTTGCAGAAGTTTCACCTGGATGGCTTTGATCACAACTTCTGCCTGCCACAGGTGCAGGCTCGATGCCTCGTGGCCAGGTAGGCTGGGACCGTGGCAGGGGTCCCCCACCCCTGGAGCCACAGGGTGCCCATTTGGCCAGCCCCGTGACATCCTCCACCGGCATCTCCCCAGGGCTCGCCATGCACCCACTGGCAGGGCCATGGAGGTTCATACCACGCAGCCTGGCATCCAGTTTTACACCGGGAACAACCTGGATGGCTCCCTGAAGGGCAAAGGTGCCATCGCATACCCCAAACACTCGGCTTTCTGCCTGGAAACCCAGAACTGGCCCAACGCCATCAACAAGGTGAACCATCCTCCCAGCACTGGGAGCTGCTCAGGTCCTACAGTGGGGGACCATACCATCACCCCCCTCTATGTCTCTGGGGTGTTAAATATATGAACAGTCTGTTTGGTGAGGGTACGCTTTGTAGACACCAGAACTGAGGCAGGCACAGGTCACAGCGGACTGTGGCGTTAGCCAGGGGTTGGCCAGTGCAGCGGGGACCAGTCCTGTGCAGCCCGGCTTCCCAATGGCATGGGGTTTAGAGCAGAAGACCTCACTGGGGCCTTGCCACATCCTCTCCACAGGGCCCGAATTCAACCAGGGGTAGGACTCGCCCATTTGGCCAGCCGGTGGTTAAACACTGCTGCTGGAAATGCTGGGGGGAGCCATGGGACGCTGCCCCAGGAAGGCCAAGGGGATGCAGCTGTGCCTTCATGACTCTTTCTGCTCCTGTGGTGTGCGCTCGCAGTCACTGATATGCTGCTGCCTCTCCTCAGGCCCACTTCCCCAACGCCCTACTCCAGCCGGGAGAGGAATACAACCACACCACGTGGCTCGTGTTCAACGCTGCTTAAGGCAAGGGGACTCCTACCACTGAGAGGGGTAAGTGCTTCTAGCAGGTTAGCCAGAAATCCCACCAGGTGCCGAACGGTGCTTTCAAATTACCCTGGGTGAGGCATCCCATTTGGGAACTTTTTTTCTCCCCTGGGGTTTTCACCTATGGTTTCTACTGGCTTTAACTCTTGTCACCACCTCCGCTACTATCCGGTCTGTGCAAAGCTCTCACCCTGGCATTGTATGTTTTGTTTTGCAGTAAAAATGCACTGAAAACACTTTGCTTAGGGACGTGGCATGTTGCAGCTCAAACTACAGCAGGAGAATATCTGGTAATATTCATGTGGAGCATGTGGGAAGGCTGATAAAGTTGTAGTTGTTCGTTACACCACCAGTTATTCCTAGCAAAGTGCTCTGAGCTGTGCTGGCTGCTGCTCTCTCCCTGCCACTGACCTGCCCCACAGCTTAGTGTCAGCTCATCAAAGGGTGCCCTACCTTTCCCATGCTGGGCAACAGGGCAGCCCTCATGGCCAGAGCCGCCAGGTCTGACAGCGTTGTGATGGCACAGGTACATGGTGGTCATGCAGAATAGCTTTGCAGAGGACAGCATGCTGGGGTTATCCCAGCTGGCCACCCTGGCTCCTCTGGCTTAACTCCTGTTCTGAAGCCAGCAGCAATAGCTGTGCAAGAGCATCTTCTGTGCTATGCCTTGGCTGCTGAAGCGAGGCGGGTGCATCCATCTATAGTCCTGAATATACAACTGCAGGAGGAAAACCATCTTCTTAATGTGTTTCCATGTGAAATACGTATCATCCCTAAAACCCTGGAACAGGGGCCTGTCTGATTAAAACCTCTACATTTCTGAGGTTTCATAAAAAATCGGCACAAGCCAGCAGGATGGCAGTGCCATCGTATTAGGGAGCCGGCACCCCTTTCCTCAGAGGGACACAGCGGTAGGCTAGTCCTTGGGCCAGGCACCCCATGTGAGGCACTGCAGCCTGACTCCCACCTTGTTGTGCCATGCTGCTGCTGAAGGGGCCACACACGCCCTGGCTCCCACTGGCAGATTGCAGCTGAGACCTGCAGCACTCCAGTGTGCTTCCTCAGCTACAGGGCTGTGGGAATGATCTTGCCCCTAGTGGAAGTGCCTGGCTAATGGGCTCACAAACATGGCAGACCCGTCACAAGTCAGTTCTGCCACTCTGATCCCCAAAATGAGCACCCCGCTGCTCTCCTGCAACGCCCCAAGTGCATGAATGTGCACAGCGGTCACACATTAGGTGGCTGTGGTTCATACTGCATAAGGACTGGTACCATTTGGAGAATACAGCCCCACTGATCCAAGCTCAGGAAATGCTAGGTTGCAAATCAGGGGCAGAAGCACCATCACCCCTATGAGTGGGGCTTGCCCACTGCATTAGAGACCTCAGGTACAGGTCCCCTTGCCCCCCACTCCCAGCCCAGCTGCACAGGGTTGCGCACACCCCACCCAGAGGTGCAGGGCCCAGGGTCACAGCAGCAGCAGTGACACAAACACACCCCTCTCCAGGCATCTTTTCGAGGAGCTCACAAAGACTGTATGGAATTTTTGGTGAAATCATACCAAACTGGGGTGAGAGCTGGAGCTGCGCAGCCTGCTCCAAGGAATATGACTGGAGCTGAGGCAGGCAGCACAGCCACCCTCAATTTTGGTCACCACAGCTGCACAGAAGCATGGACACCAGATTTGCCACTGCGCCACACCTCAGGAGTGCTGGCCATCCTTCATAGTCACCACAGCTGCCAGCAGGGCCGCCCCCACCGGCACAGCCCTGCCTTCTCGCTCAGGTTCTCACTGATAAGCCTGGGTTTAGGGGAACCCCAGTCCCCTACAGAAACCCCAGGCTCCTCTGCTCCATCTTCCACAGTGTCTCTGGGTACTGAAAAACAGGTACCAGTACAGCTGTCGTGTTAGTCTGCAGGTTTATTGTGGCGTAGGTTTGCTGTAAGAGTACAGAAGAGAAAAAAGCTGATCAAATTCCAGTGCAGTGGTGTACGTGTGCCTCTGACCCAGGCACGCTATAAACCGGTGAAGCAATGCACACCCAATATTCCAAACACAAGTCACAGGCTTTGGGCATTTCCACTATATCACTGCATGGCAACATTTGTGTCACCCCCTGCTCTCCAATTGCGGCAATGGTGGAATTTAATGGATATTGCCAGAATATCGACCATCACACCCAGCAGATGAAATGCTAATCCCCACTGCTGAGCACCATGGGAGCATCCAGGCAGACACCGAGCACCCCAAGAGTGAGGAGGACTAGGCATAAAGGCCAGACAATGCTGCAGCATGGCAGTACATTTGCTCATACACTGAAAAAGCTCCATGGAACTTGTTAAGAGGACGCCTGTTTTTTTGAAAATCATGGGTTACTCAAGGCGTGACCAAAGTTAATCCTGTAATTTTTTTTTCACTTAAGATGCTCTGCTGTGGTTTACACATTGAAAGCAAACTGCCATGATAGATTTTGCCAGAAGCCCAAACAGGCCTCACTTTCCATCTCAGTGCTTGTTTACTGCCAAAACTGGCCTTTATTTCTGCTAGGTACCTCATCACAGTAAAAAAATATTTGCTTTTTACCCCTGTCCTCCTACCAGTTTGTTCAGTCTAACATTGTTTCCAGTCTTTTGCTGTGATCTGTGTCAAAGTGCCTTATCATGCAATTCTTGACTACAGAATGAGGACAAA
Source organism: Pandion haliaetus (assembly GCA_013401275.1). Taxonomy (NCBI): domain Eukaryota; kingdom Metazoa; phylum Chordata; class Aves; order Accipitriformes; family Pandionidae; genus Pandion; species Pandion haliaetus. The sequence goes on along the minus strand of VYZV01003309.1, from coordinate 107,579 downwards.
CAGAGCCTGACACACCTGTACAAGTAATTAATCCTGCAGGTGTGTATTTGCTGGAAGAAATTAGCTTAATTCAACAAAATCATCGCCCAGAGCTGGGCTGCTTTAAAACCATACCGATTTCTGTGAAGCAGGTTAGAATTCCTGAGGTCAGCTGTGAAAATCTTTCACTTTGAGGAAAGTTTTGAGTGAGCTGCAGAAGCACTACTAAGAACTTTCTTTTGCCTCTCAAACACATCTTCCTAATGTCCTTCAGAAAGTAGGTCGGAAGACCTTATATCTTCCCTCAAAAAAGGAAAACATGCCTTGAGACATTTTAAGAAGCTTTCTTTATATTAATAGCCTAAAGAACTAAAAAATGCAACAAGTGAAAGTAGCAATTGTCAAGTTATTGATGATTTCTGTTATGTTTAGAGGTTTCTGCAGATGTTACTCATTTAAAAGATGTCAGTATTTTGAACAAAAGCTCATCCTTAAGTTTTTGGGCATTGAGTATCACAAGTAGTCCAGCACCAGAGAGTAAGATTTGCAGAATAGTTAGATCAGGGAGAAAAATGAATGCCCATGAAGTATCATAAAGGAATAAAAAGGGCATGTGCAAATTTTTAGCCATCTGCCAACAGAGATGGATTTTACATTCCATTTCAAAGAAAGCAGAAACTGATCCTTTCAACAAAGACCATTCAATAATAAATGTGAAAACTGACTAGTTTGAGAAGACACCAGTATTAGTCATTCCCATTTTAGACATTTTTCATCCACATTACATGGCACACAGCTAAAATTACCCAAATGTTAACAGAAGCAGCAGGGTTACTACAGAGAAGTTTTAGTTAAAAATACACATTTTATTTCAATGTGCCCATAAAAAAGTCCCACATTTTTGTATCACAGGAAGTTAATTCATACAATAAAAAGAGACCTGTGCTAGTCTATTGGTGTGACTAACTCAGAAGACCCAGATCATGCCAAATTTTAGTTGATAATACTCTTCTATCTACATTCTTACATTTACAAAGACACCACAAAATCCCTTATAATAATGTAAGCAAAATAACTTTCTTCCTAGAAGATTTAACTTCATAGCTTTAATCCATTCTTTCAGGACTCGCACTTCTTTGAGGGCTTCCTGATGGTGAACGACTGAAAGGAAAAGAATTCACAGTTAACATTTCAGTAGTCATTTGGGATTCACAAATACAGGAAAAAGCAATAGGAGGACACCTAGACTACTCCAGCAGCCTTTAAACATAGTTTTTTAATAAAATAACAAATCACTATTAACAAAGCTAATGGGTTGATGATTTAATGTTAGAGATAATAAATTTATTTTATGGTTTTTATTTTCACATTTTTGCATTTCTCTACTGTTATTTTTGTAACACAATTTAAATGTGATCACTGTAAAGTCATCTAAATGGTACTACTAACAGCGACCTTCATGGAGGCATGCTACTTCTTCGCTGTTCTGATACAGCAGCTTGTCAAAACCTATTATGNGCTGATTCTGTCACTACAGATATAGGCATACACACACACACACACAGATAATTATTTACCAACTTATTGGGGAAAAAAAAAATCTGAGTAACAGCAGTAAAAATAACAGGCTCAATCTTCCAATCCTGACTGCTGTGCCAGGTTACTCCACTCTATCTTCTCCCCCAATCTCACTGCAGCTTTTAATGAGACTCAAAGCTGATTCTCACNTACCCCTGTCCTCCTACCAGTTTGTTCAGTCTAACATTGTTTCCAGTCTTTTGCTGTGATCTGTGTCAAAGTGCCTTATCATGCAATTCTTGACTACAGAATGAGGACAAACAGAGCCTGACACACCTGTACAAGTAATTAATCCTGCAGGTGTGTATTTGCTGGAAGAAATTAGCTTAATTCAACAAAATCATCGCCCAGAGCTGGGCTGCTTTAAAACCATACCGATTTCTGTGAAGCAGGTTAGAATTCCTGAGGTCAGCTGTGAAAATCTTTCACTTTGAGGAAAGTTTTGAGTGAGCTGCAGAAGCACTACTAAGAACTTTCTTTTGCCTCTCAAACACATCTTCCTAATGTCCTTCAGAAAGTAGGTCGGAAGACCTTATATCTTCCCTCAAAAAAGGAAAACATGCCTTGAGACATTTTAAGAAGCTTTCTTTATATTAATAGCCTAAAGAACTAAAAAATGCAACAAGTGAAAGTAGCAATTGTCAAGTTATTGATGATTTCTGTTATGTTTAGAGGTTTCTGCAGATGTTACTCATTTAAAAGATGTCAGTATTTTGAACAAAAGCTCATCCTTAAGTTTTTGGGCATTGAGTATCACAAGTAGTCCAGCACCAGAGAGTAAGATTTGCAGAATAGTTAGATCAGGGAGAAAAATGAATGCCCATGAAGTATCATAAAGGAATAAAAAGGGCATGTGCAAATTTTTAGCCATCTGCCAACAGAGATGGATTTTACATTCCATTTCAAAGAAAGCAGAAACTGATCCTTTCAACAAAGACCATTCAATAATAAATGTGAAAACTGACTAGTTTGAGAAGACACCAGTATTAGTCATTCCCATTTTAGACATTTTTCATCCACATTACATGGCACACAGCTAAAATTACCCAAATGTTAACAGAAGCAGCAGGGTTACTACAGAGAAGTTTTAGTTAAAAATACACATTTTATTTCAATGTGCCCATAAAAAAGTCCCACATTTTTGTATCACAGGAAGTTAATTCATACAATAAAAAGAGACCTGTGCTAGTCTATTGGTGTGACTAACTCAGAAGACCCAGATCATGCCAAATTTTAGTTGATAATACTCTTCTATCTACATTCTTACATTTACAAAGACACCACAAAATCCCTTATAATAATGTAAGCAAAATAACTTTCTTCCTAGAAGATTTAACTTCATAGCTTTAATCCATTCTTTCAGGACTCGCACTTCTTTGAGGGCTTCCTGATGGTGAACGACTGAAAGGAAAAGAATTCACAGTTAACATTTCAGTAGTCATTTGGGATTCACAAATACAGGAAAAAGCAATAGGAGGACACCTAGACTACTCCAGCAGCCTTTAAACATAGTTTTTTAATAAAATAACAAATCACTATTAACAAAGCTAATGGGTTGATGATTTAATGTTAGAGATAATAAATTTATTTTATGGTTTTTATTTTCACATTTTTGCATTTCTCTACTGTTATTTTTGTAACACAATTTAAATGTGATCACTGTAAAGTCATCTAAATGGTACTACTAACAGCGACCTTCATGGAGGCATGCTACTTCTTCGCTGTTCTGATACAGCAGCTTGTCAAAACCTNGATACAGTATCTTGTCAAATCCTATTATGGTGATTGCTCAGCATTTATAAGCACTTATTCAAGTCCCTTGTGATTGTGAGGTTAGACTACATACAGCCACGTTTTCAAATGAAGCAAAGCTAAGTGCAGAAGTTCTGTCAGTATGTAAAAAAGGAAAGAAACAACTTGCAGGGCAGAAAGATCACCAAGGTAAGGGACACAGTGTGGCAGGTCTACAGCTATTCTTCCTAGGATATATCCCCTCCCTGCAAATCCTAAGCACTGAAGTAATAAAAATTAACTACTAAAGAATTCAAACTAGGGAAAAAAAACGCCGCTGATTCTGTCACTACAGATATAGGCATACACACACACACACACAGATAATTATTTACCAACTTATTGGGGAAAAAAAAAATCTGAGTAACAGCAGTAAAAATAACAGGCTCAATCTTCCAATCCTGACTGCTGTGCCAGGTTACTCCACTCTATCTTCTCCCCCAATCTCACTGCAGCTTTTAATGAGACTCAAAGCTGATTCTCACATTTATTCTGTGCTTTAAGCTCAGCAGTAGAAAATCTCTGTGCAGTAAAACTGTTAGTGAACTCAGCTGAACACAGGAGCAAACAAAGGCAAAACGTAACACCACTACATAACCAGTATCCTGAGGAATGACTACCACATATTTATTACCATATATAAAACCACAATCACAACATTATTCCTGTTGAAGAGATCTCAGCAAAATACCTTTCCAGTATTTTCCTACAAGCAGCAGTCAAACTCCTCAGCAGAGATCACTGCAGATACTAAAATGCCAGCTCTACGGAGTCTACGTTACTAGTAGGGAGATCAACATACCTTCTCTTTGGAGATGGTGATCGGGACTTTGACCGACTGTCAAAACAGAATATCATCAATGCAGCTTAAAGGTCAAATGGAACTTTTATATTCAAAATATAAGCATCTTAGACAGCAATGGAATTATTGTGGGAATCTAGCCAGAAGGTCTTTAAAGTTTTCTGGCAAAGTTTTTGAATCAACTTTTACTCTGACAGGGACTGTCAATTCATTTAGCATGGAGATTAATTTTAAGCAACTGTCTTCAGTAGACAAAACAGGAAAACAAGAGGTAGTACTGAAGCTTTGAGAAAACAAACATCACCAGATTCCTGCTGTTTTATCAACAGCATTAATAAAGCTGAAGCCCTTCATCTGATGGATAGAAATATTTAACAGAACTGAGCACAAAGACAGAAAAAAAATCAGGTCTATGTTGGAAACTAGAGAGAGTTAAAGAAAACAGAGATGGGTAAGGAACATACTCCAAATAGCTGCAAAGGGAATTTTATAATCTCAGTCATATCGCAAACAGATTAGCTGGGCACCCATGTTTGGGGGATTTTCTTCCTAAAGGACCAGGCTCTGCTCATTATGCAAACCCAATACTGAATTCTAGATACTACTGCAGGCTTTATCTCTGTATTCTTACCTCTTAGCCGGTGACCCCGATTTTGATCTGCCATGAGACCTAGACCTACAAGAAGAACACAGCTCAGCAGGGAAGCTGGTAGCATGCATGTTCCCACAGTTGAGACTGCTAGATTCACACTAAATATATAAGAACTGTCATAATGAACAGACAGAATCCTATACATTTCCAAGGCTTTTCCTGCTAAGTTTTGGAAGAAAGCTTTTTAAATAGATGCTGCACATGTTGCTCTGTACTTTGGTCCATGGCTGATGACTGGTGTTTGCTGATGAAGGTGGCAAGAATACATGAACAATCCAAATCCTGGCCAGTATTTTTACGAAGTCAGTAATAAGCCATGCTCTAAACTTGCAAAAGTTTTATCAGGCTTGAGTGACATCTACCACTATGGTTGCAACTGACTGCAGGCAGCATGCTCCTACAAACATCTCCTCTGCACTTCATCTTATGTAAGCACTTGCTCAAAATATTTTTTTAAATCTCTCTGAACTTAACCCTTGTGAAAAGGCTGTAAAAAATGGCAGTCTTTGAGATAAGACTGCTGCACCAGAAAAATACTAATACTGCCTAAAATAACTAAAACTTTTAGGTTCTCAAAGGAAGTCTTCTACCTTCCACATCCAAGGCTTTCCACAACAGCTTCCAGACATAGCTTTGACGCTATCAAACCAGCAAACATCATGTAGTACTTATACAGTCTGTCTTCCTTATGACTCAAGAGCCCGTCTCTGGGTGCTATGCATTCCTTTAATTCTTCTGTAAAGAAACCATCTTCCAATTGCCTCGTGTGGAAGTTTAACAGTGACCTCATTAGAGTTAAGCACTAGTATTTTACTACTTCCCTGTACTTGTACGTGTGTAATTTCCTCTGCCTCAGTGACTTAATCTCTACCTACAACGAAGGTGTCACACAATAGTCTAGAAATTTCACTAAAAGCATCCTTTAGACTGCAGAAAACCATCCTGGTACTGAAAAATTAGAAAACAATAGTGGTGAAATCAAGATGTTTTGCTCTTTGAGAGCCTGTTGACTGTAGCTGTCTTCTGCTCAACACTAACAGAGAGTGATGAGCCATGATTAAGTCACATTGGAACAACTGGTATTAAGATTCAACTTATTTTAGCAACAGGTAGAGAAAGTGTACCTGATCAGTGAAAGGCACTGCTCTACAGCCTCAGGGAATTTCCCTTCTCTTTTTACTAGCTTCTGGACTATTTGTGTGAGTTTCTGCTCTTAACTAAGCCACCTTCTGGTCTTCGCCTCTCCATTCCCCAAAAACTCCTGTCACTGCTTGCTGTTCCACTCTCAGAAAATGCCACCACCACCTTTCAGCACCGAATCTCCCATCTCTAGCTGTAGGCTTTTCCACTTACTCCCTTCAGCTAAAGCCTCCCTTTGTTTTTTTGTGTTTCTTCACAGTTGACTATTACGTTACGGATTTCAAACCAGAAGAGTAGGCCCGGGAATGGGCTGTGGCAAGAGCAGTCCCATCTCCTTCAGAGCAGAATTTCAGTTTACTCCCGTTCTCCTACAACAGCTCGCCAAAGACATCCAATCAACCTATGTCAGCCATGCTGCCTGGACAAAGTTGCACAAAGCACAAGCTGCATTCACATACTATCGAAGAATTAAACTACAACTTCAGAGAACAAATGACATGTTCCTTTAGAATTTGATTGTCACTCTTACAGCACATTTGCTGGTACAAAATAAGTCTGACAGGTGTTTACCTGAAATTGAATTCAGCTCCTGCAGACTGACACTCTGTTATCCAACAGAGCTGGAAACAGCTGTAACACTCATGGCACTAGCAAGCCCTTCACAACTTGCCTGGCTATATGCATTAATGCTTTAATACACTACTGAAAGGGCATCCTGATTTCTCTGACACGTAATGGCAAGAATCCATAATCTTGTGTGTGCTACGCAAAGAAAAAGAAGAAAACTTTTCAGATTAATTCTATATTCGTTTGCTATGTTAGCTGTTAATGCAACCCGATCAAAACAGTACTAGTGATGGCTATCAGGACCTGGATGTCAGTGATACGTAAAACAATAAAAAGAGAAAGAACAATCTTCTGCACTGCTTTTTAAAAACCCCTAAGTTAGTGGAGAGAAAACACAGCTTTTTCTGAAAATGTTAACAGCTGTTAGAAAGCCTAAACGGACATTTAAGCAACTTTTAGTAAGTATCCGCAGTCATGGAAGAGACCTTACCTGCTTCGGGGCCATGTAACAGATCTGGATCTAGATCTGGATCTTGATCTAGACCTAAAATAACAAATTAGGACAGATTAAAACAAAAGCAAAGAAGTCAACTCAACCAGAAGTGATGACAATTACAGCACTACTCTAGATTAATGTCTACATGTTGAACTTAAAATCTACATGATCATTAGACATTTTAGACATCAAAGTTCATGAGATATGCAGCTCTGCAAGGTCCCAAAACTAATCATATTACCACACCTGTAAATTGAACTAGGATTATCAGAAACTTTTCAAAGCATGCTACAGTCTATTTTCTACATGTCAACACCTTTCGAAGTCTGCCACCCAATACCTTTTTGAGTCCCTTAAATAAAACGAAAAAAACAACAACAAGACCAAAGCAAACAACCTACTAAAAATTACTACTAATTACCTTGATCTCTTCAAGGAACCCGATCGGGACCGGCGGGGGGACACAGACCTAGACCTACGAGGAGAAATGGACCGGGACCTACGATAGGAAGCTGACCGGGACCTGCAAAGAAGTCAATTAAAGAGTTGTACAAGTGTAGCTTTTTCGAGGCAAAAGAAGCAAATCAGAATAAAAGACAAACTTAAGCACACCTCCTAGCACGGCTCCGACTGCGTGACCGAGAATATCTTCTTCCTCGGGACCTTGAACGGGATCTAGACCGCGACCTGGTTTTAGGTTAGAGAAAACAGGTATCAGGAAACAGCTGCAGCAATCAGTGCATGTGAGGCCCTGCTGAAGTCAAAACTGATTTCAGACAACTAAAGAACTAGCTATCTGTCAGTTGGAAAAATCTCTGGGCCTACTTGTCTTGAGCATTTTACTACCTAGAAAAATGTTAAAAGCTGAATTACATTGCAGAATTACATTAGCATAGAAAACACTGTAATGTGTATTTAAAATAAACCTTGCAAGTTTGCAGGTCGACCCTCTTTGGCCCAAGGTCTAGCAGATCTAGACGATCTAGAAGTATCTATAGCCGATCGCTGCATCTAGGTGTTCTCTTCAATCTAACGACGATCAAACTGACAGCCCAATGAGCCAGGGTGAGGCTTGATTGACGCAAGAAGATTTTTCTAGGTGGGAATGTGGTCAATCTGGTGTTCCTCTTTCTAAACCGGAGGGGGGCCCCAATTGAAAGCCAAATTTACTGTTACGGCGATCACCGTCTCAAATTTTCTGCCCTTAAAGAATAAGGTGAAGCTACGTGTAGATGGCTCGAGGGGATCTGGCCTCTTATGCTGATCACCTCAAGGTCTAGGAGGATCTTAAGTGTCGGATTTGCAAGGCGCCTCAGCATGAAATCTTAAGGCTCGTGACATTCTGAATCAAGGCGACTGACTCAAACGAAGAAACCTGAAAGGTTTTGACCAGGTTGATTATTAAGATATTAACAATTGATAGAAATAGCAACAAATTGTAATATATACCTATACATTTATTCTAGTGTTAAATTTTAAAGAAAACTGGTGTTACATTCTGTTCTTTGCTAACAAGAGCTACACAAAAGTGAACTGGCGAAGCAACCCAGCCACCCTGGCCTCACACGTACCTGCTCCTCCTTCGGCGACTATAGCGGTGACAATCATAAGCATAGTGGCCTTTCTCACCACACTCGTAGCACCTGTCATTAGGGTCAAAGGGGCGCCGTGCAGGAGGCCTATCGTAACGGGAGCGACGAGGCATCCCTGTAGACACTTCCACTCTAACCCTGGAGCCACATATCACCCTGCAACAAGTCCGCAATGGCTCGAGGTTAATCGTTACTGTTTACGGTAGAACAACAAAAAGGAGAAGAATCAGAGAGAAAACCCCAATCCCCTCTCTGGCCTTAATACTGGCTCCAGCTCCTGCTAACATTTGAATTGCACACGTACTTCCCATCAAGTCCACGGACAGCGTCTTCAGCATCCCTCGGGTCTTCGAACTCCACGAAGGCAAACCCCGGCGGGTTCCTCGCGATCCACACGGTTCTCAGGGGCCCGTAGTAGCTGAAAGCTCTCTCCAGCTCGCCTTTGCCCGCGCCCGTGCCCAGGTTCCCCACGTACACCTTGGTCTCTGCCGGGAGCGAAGCCGGGGTCAGCGCCGGAGCACGAGCGGACTCACTTGGAGCGGGGGGAGCGGCGCCCCCGCCCCGCCCCCCTCGGGCGCGGCCATCTTGTCGGCGAGGCCCGCTCCCGCTTTCACCGCGAGCAGCGGCACACGCGGGCGCACCCCCTCCCCCACGGCCGCTGACGCAAAATGGCGGCGGCAACGGCCGCCTCGCCTTCCTTCCCCCTCGCCGCCCGCCTCGCTCTGCCGCGGCTATCGCCCCTTCCCCAAATCGCCATCGCCCTCGCCCTCGCCCTCGCCCTCCACGCCG
>VYZV01003309.1:80125-94564 GCA_013401275.1 Pandion haliaetus | reverse complement strand
GCGGGTCTGACTTGGAGCCAGGGGAGCTTCTAGCAGCTTCTTAAAGGAGCCACCTCTGCAGCCCCCTCCCCCCTGACCAAAGAAAACCGTGCCACAGAAACCCATAACACAAGGCCCAAGATAAAGTAATATTGTAGCTCATGAGGCCACTTCACCTAAATCCACTTCAATCTCATTCAAAGGACTGAGAAGTTTGAGGAATAGATAATGTATGGATTCATGCTGACTTTATTGTGGAACTGAGGTTAGTACTTTAAATGATATCCATGTATTTAGGACTATTTTTAATAATATACCAAGGCCTGCCTCACAAAGAGAGCAGGGATGCAGGAATGTTTTTAATGCTTTAGGTGTTGAAATCCTTGTCCTCTGTCCAGAGTTCTCATATTGATGCCCTGCTTTCCCCTCCAGCCAGACACCTGTGAGGGTGTAGTGGCTGCTTTGGAGAGGAAGCAGGGAAAATCAGCAAGGGAATTGGACAGCGAGTTAGATCTCATTGTCCAGAAAGACAAGTCTCTAAAGTATCTAAAGTGAATAACTTGAAAACAGGGTTTGAAAGGCAAAACGCACCAGGGAATTGGCAGAAATTTGGCTACTTGCTGCCAGAGCTTTTCCACACTTTTTTGATTGTGAGCTTGTCCCACGTGTGCACAAGATGGAGGCTAGAAATTAAAACATCCAGCTTCTGATGTGTTTCAGAAGAATTGGTTGTTGCTTCAAATCTGGAGTAGCTCCAATACTCTGTCTTCTTTTGGAGTTGCTTATTGTTTTGGTAGGAAAGGTGTGCACAGCTGTGACTGATTCTGGGAATGGCCCAGGCTAAAATCAAGGCACATTTCATTGCACATTTCCCAAAAAGTTGTTACTTCCACTAATGGTGGCAACGGTAGATTAGCAAAGGGCTGGCATCAAATTCTGGAATTTTTCTTCCCACAAGAGGAAGAAAATGGTTTCTGATCCTCTTCATTGGCATATGGGGAAGAGATCCTAGAAATATAACAAGCTGCCTTCCTACCTGTATTTTAGGACTTCTGGGATGTAAGTGCCCTTGGTAAAAGACCAGGCTGCTACCACGAGTCAGAACCTGCTGTGGTGTGTTCCCATTGTAATAGCCAAGTGTTGTGGTTTTAACTCTAGCCACCAACTAAGCCCCATACAGCTGCTCACTCACTCCCCCCTGGTGGGATGGGGAAGAGAATCGGAAGAATAAAAGTGAGAAAACTCATGGGGTGAGATAAACACAGTTTAATAGGTAAAGCAAAAGCCACGCATATAAGCAAAGCGAAGCAAGGAATTAATTCACCACTTCCCATGGGCTGGCAGGTGTTCAGCCATCTCCAGGAAAGCAGGGCTCCATCACATGTAACGGTGACTTGGGAAGACAAATGCCATCACTCCAAATGTCCCCCCCCTTCCTTCTTCTTCCCCCAGCTTTATATTACTGAGCATGATGTCATATGGTCTGGAATATCCCTTGGGTCAGTTGGGGTCAGCTGTCCCGGCTGTGTCCCCTCCCAACTCCTTCTGCCCCCGCCGCCTGCTCGCTGGTGGGGTGGGGTGAGAAGCAGAAAAATTCTTGGATCTATGTGAGCACTGCTCAGAAGTAACGGAAACATCCCTGTGTTATCAACACTGTTCTCAGCACAAATCCAAAACATAGCCCCGTACCAGCTACTGTGAAGAAAATTAACTCTACCACAGCCAAAACCAGCACATCCAGCTGTAGTTTTCAGTTAAGAAACTAGCAACACTCATTTAAAAAAAAAAATTAGTAATGAGCAATAACTAAATATTAATAATTCATCATTAAAAGGTTCTCATGTTGTCAGCTGCCACCATTGCCTTTAGCATTCAGTGATGAATGTATAAAGGTATTGTTCTTGAACGTTGGAGGATTTAAGGTTCTTCAACAAAGCTGGGAATGCTGCACAAAAATATTTAGATTCCCAGTCCTGATTTTAATGTACACTTTGCTTTTTTTAAAGTAACGTTCTGCTTGATAGCATCTAGAGCAGTTTAAAATTCAAGGCCAGAAGTTACCTACAAAGCCCCACATTTTCAGTATTTTAAGGGTATAGCAGCATGCTTTTCAAGAAAATGCTGGGTACTCAATATAGCCTAAATACCTGGGTTATGGTGGTGCTAATGAGCACTCATCTCCAAGAATCTTGGCCTGTGTTTCTTAGTCTTCAGTTAAGTACAGTGACTCACACATCCTTCTTTCCTTGGCAGTATTGTCCTTGCAACGTTCCTAGAGAATGAAAAAGTGTCCATATCCATTGTCTTGGGCCATGCTGTCCAAGAGGTTGAAATACTGAAAGAAGGGGATGATGAAGTGAAGCAACGTCTTTCTTGCATATTTGCGCCTGAAGAAAGCAAAGCCTACAGCCCAGAGGAACTTGAAAAGAGGAAAAACAACTTGAAGACTTGGCTAGAAACAAACCACATCCCTGTAACAGAGCAAGGTGAATTGGGAAGAACGCTATGCGTAGCGGGGGTATTAACTATCGACCCACCATATGGCCCAGAAGAGTGCAGCAGCTCCAATGAGATTATTCTGTGTCGGGTTCAAGGCTTGATACAGGGCTATCTTGAAAAACAAGAGTGATGTCTGCTGTTTAAAGCAGTTGTCTTTAGGAATGGGTCTACCCACCCTATTTTAGGAACTGTCTTGGGTATCAATATTCACTATTTGCAAAAAATGCTGGGTTTAGGTCCTTTTGTCTGATTTTTATATGTTAAGAAAAGGATAAAACAAGCAGTATAAACTGAAAGCACGAAGTGTTTTCCATGCACTATTTTTTATTAAAAGCAAGCCATTGAATAATGATGATATATTAAACTGATACATCTGTTTACTGTATCAGTATTAAGCTGATACATCAGTTTAATAAGTATTTTTTGTAACAGTATTGTGAAAGATGATATATGATAGATTTAAACTGTGTTTTCCTCTGCCTTCAAAATTAATTATCTAGTGGTATAGGCATGTTTGTTTGAACTGCTTCTCAGAATTATTTTTTTTTTTCAGAAAGAGAATTGTGACACTTGGACTTCCCAAACCAGCTGAAAAATTTGTTGAGAACCTTTTTTTTTTTTTTCTCCCCAGGTTTTAAAAACATTTCCTATCTATATTTATTATTTTAGAGCAGCAGTGATTGGCAGACCCTTGTTCCTTAGAAAGAGAATTTCTTGCAATTCAGTAAGTTTGTGTTTCTTAATGCTTAGTTTCAAGCTTATGGCAACACACAGTGCAAAAATCATTATGTGATTATTCCCGAGATTATTAATCCAGTCAGGAGCCTTTAGAGCCCTCATTTATCTCTTAATGTATTGATCTGTTCTGTCTTGTGAGAGCACCAAAGCATGTTGGTGCGCTCAAATGCATTTGAAAAGTCTGTCTAACCTTTGCTAATAAAAAGGCCCTCCTCATTCCTGCTGTGGTTTATTTAAAATTACTTTGGATGAGTCAGGGTCATGCTAGTTTCTCTTAAAAATTGTCTACTGCACATATGCTCCCGTGTGTGTCTCCCTGAAAAGGTTTGTAGATGCCAACGCACAAACGCTTCAATTGCCTGTCTGGATGAGGGTTTCGACCGTTGCATGGGCTCTGGGGCACCCGAGGCTAGTTGGGAGGTATTCCGTGTGAAGAGCTAGCGTCAGGTGAAACTCCACTCGAGACTTAAAAACAGCTTGAGCATGCCTCCTTCCAGGGAAGGTAACGCCTGGGGGGCTCCTTCACCTCCACTCTCAGCAGGGCCAGAGGCCGAGTTAACGGTCTCCTGCGTGGGCTGATGACTGGAACAAGTGATTCCTGTCTCCCCTACTCCCCCTTTCCACCACCGGGCCTTCCTCACAGCCAGGCGCGCTACGGGCAGCCACTCTCAGGCAGGGATGGCTGCGGGCGAGCCGCAGTTGTGGGGGCCCATGAAGAGCCTTACTGATGACATGAGCGCCGCGGGCGGCATGTAGCTGCGGCCACCACGGACGTGAGGCCTGCAGAGCAGGTGTGACCAGCCTCCTCCATGGAAACCACTCAGGAAGGGCGCATCCCTAGCAGGAACCACTGAGGGGAGCTGCGGCCAGACCCCAGGCACTCCTCCTACCTCCCCCCTGACCTCGGCGACGCGCCGAAATGCGCAGGCGCAGCCCGCCCGCCGCCATTCTCGCGACATCTTTCCGCGCCAGAGGAGCGGGATCGCCCCGCCCCACCCCGCGTTGCCAAGCGCCCGGGGCCCCGCCCCCACGTGCGGCCGTCGGGGCGCGGCGCGTAGTCGCAGCGGCGCCTCCCTCTGTAGAAGGGTCGCGCGTGGGGCTCGCCCTGTAACCGGGAAGATGTCGCGCTACGGGCGTTACGGTAGGGGGGAGAGGGAGCAGGAAGCAGTGTGGAGCGGGTAGGGGCTGCCGTGGCGGGGGGTGGCGTCGTTCGCGCCGCGCTGAGGGTGGGATAAGGCGGTGGTNGGGGGGAGGGGAGGCGGCCGCGCCGCGCGCGAGGTCTCGTGTCGAGCGCCACGCGTGCGCAATGGGGTCGCCGTGCGGGGCCGGGCTCCGGTGCTGACACGGCGTCCGTCCTGGCAGAGACCAAGGTGTACGTGGGGAACCTGGGCACGGGCGCGGGCAAAGGCGAGCTGGAGAGAGCTTTCAGCTACTACGGGCCCCTGAGAACCGTGTGGATCGCGAGGAACCCGCCGGGGTTTGCCTTCGTGGAGTTCGAAGACCCGAGGGATGCTGAAGACGCTGTGCTCGGCCTCGATGGGAAGTATGTGCATGCCTAAAATTTCCTTGATCGCTCAGGCTGCAGTTTCTGACCTCCGCAGCCCGCACCAATCATCGATACCCATTCTGTGTGTAGCGAGCACAGGGGAGAAAAGTATACCTGTGATTAATACATACCATGTCTTGCAGGATAATATGTGGCTCCAGGGTTAGAGTGGAAGTGTCTACAGGGATGCCTCGTCGCTCCCGTTACGATAGGCCTCCTGCACGGCGCCCCTTTGACCCTAATGACAGGTGCTACGAGTGTGGTGAGAAAGGCCACTATGCTTATGATTGTCACCGCTATAGTCGCCGAAGGAGGAGCAGGTACGTGTGAGGCCAGGGTGGCTGGGTTGCTTCGCCAGTTCACTTTTGTGTAGCTCTTGTTAGCAAAGAACAGAATGTAACACCAGTTTTAACTCTTAATGTTGTAAGTCAACAGGTTTATATCACAATTTTTTTTTGCTGATACATATAAAATGTTAATATCTTAATAATCAACCTGGTCAAAACCTTTCAGGTTTCTTCGTTTGAGTCAGTCGCCTTGATTCAGAATGTCACGAGCCTTAAGATTTCATGCTGAGGCGCCTTGCAAATCCGACACTTAAGATCCTCCTAGACCTTGAGGTGATCAGCATAAGAGGCCAGATCCCCTCGAGCCATCTACACGTAGCTTCACCTTATTCTTTAAGGGCAGAAAATTTGAGACGGTGATCGCCGTAACAGTAAATTTGGCTTTCAATTGGGGCCCCCCTCCGGTTTAGAAAGAGGAACACCAGATTGACCACATTCCCACCTAGAAAAATCTTCTTGCGTCAATCAAGCCTCACCCTGGCTCATTGGGCTGTCAGTTTGATCGTCGTTAGATTGAAGAGAACACCTAGATGCAGCGATCGGCTATAGATACTTCTAGATCGTCTAGATCTGCTAGACCTTGGGCCAAAGAGGGTCGACCTGCAAACTTGCAAGGTTTATTTTAAATACACNTTTTTTTTCTTTCTTTTTAGTTGTCTGAAATCAGTTTTGACTTCAGCAGGGCCTCACGTGCACTGATTGCTGCAGCTGTTCCCTGATACCTGTTTTCTCTAACCTAAAACCAGGTCGCGGTCTAGATCCCGTTCAAGGTCCCGAGGAAGAAGATATTCTCGGTCACGCAGTCGGAGCCGTGGTAGGAGGTAGGGTTCTGTCAGTTGCATTTCCATTCTTTTTCTTTTTCCTTCCTCTGCTCCAGCCCTTTCTGTAGTCCTAGTGATAAGTACCGTGCAGTAATTTTGGTTGTTTTTTTCTCTTTGTTTTGTAGATCAAGGTCAGCTTCCTACCGCAGGTCCAGGTCAATCTCTCCTCGTAGGTATAGATCATTTTCACCCCGCAGATCTCGGTCTGGTTCTCTAAGGAGATCAAGGTGTGTGTTTTTTGTGAAACCCACAACATTGTTGAAGGGAGTTAACATTAAGTTTGTATTTAGTAGTCCACTTTTTTTCAGGAGCCTTCATGGTGTACATCCCTGAGAGCTAATCTGAACGCTTTCTTTGAAGTTAAAGACTTAAGCATATAATTTTGGAACTGCTGTTTCTGAGCTTTTTTTTTATACTGTTCTGAAGCTACAGCCTTAATCTATGGTTCAGGTTTCCCACTTCAGCTTCAAGGATACAGGGAGTAATTGTGCTTAGTCAACTAGGGCAGTGGGATTTCTTGTGTGGGTGGTAGTACTGGCCAAAAGCACTACAGCTTTCTAATAATAAAGGTTATTTCTGCAAAACCTGTAATTCCAATGAAATTGTATGAAATTTTCAGTATCATAAAAGTCAAAGAATACTATCTCAGCTGTGTGAACCATGTAGTAGTAGTTGAGCTTTCACTGTTTGGTTTTGTTTTGGTTTTTTTTCTTTTTTCTTTCTTAGATCTAGGTCCAGATCACGCTCAAGGTCCCGGTCTGTTGTATGGCCTCGAAGCAGGTAAGATACTTGTTTTAATTTAAACCAATAATAGTTTTGGGGTTGGGTTTTTTGGGGGTTGGAGGTTTTTTTTCTTTTTCTTCCCCAGGGGAGTTTGGCTGGAAGGGGTTAGAAGGTTGTGCAGCATAGCAGTATTCACACTTAAGGTTAATAATTTTTGGCTTTTCACAGACTAAAGTGGTGGTTGATTTCTTGTAATAAACCTGAGTTTGTTTTGGTGTGTGGCTGCTATATATGTAGCCATAAACAAAGCATATATATGATTTTAAGGTCTGTGGAGAGAAGTTCTGAAAACTAGTTAATGCCTATGCATGTAGAGAATGCTTGACCTTGTGTCCTGCAGGAAATGCTGCTTAGGTTTTTCTTGGCCTGTTTTTTTTTTTTTTTTAAATCCCAGATGCTGGGGGTAGGGAAGTGATGAGAAGATTGCCACTATTGACTGAAATCTTGCTTATGGCTTTTCAGCTTTGTCAGTTCCAGTTCTGAGAGTTAGATCAAATTAAATTGCTGTAGTGCTAAGCACTACCTTACATGGGGTAGGATGCTTGACTCCAGAGTTTTGGGAGGGCTGAATGAACAGGACCATGAGTCCTAATGCCACAGGTAGTGTTTTGAAGGACTTCTCTGACATGTAGCCCTGGTTTTGTGGATGTGGATGTTTTTCATGCTGAAATGGAAGTTGAGGAAAATGGGTATAGAGTACATGTTCTTGCATTATTTTCCTCTGTCCTTTTTGATAAATCTTAGTTGGATGAAGGATGAAAGAGTAGGATAAAAATGTGATAGATGTAAGAGCTGATAAGATGGAAGAAGCTGTCTTTTGTTTTGCATTGGAATGGGGGAAGAGAAATGTTTTTTAGGTTTCTCTCTGCTACTTTAGGACTTGCACACTGAGCCTTCAAGGGGATGATGATTATTATTACTAGAGCTGTCCTGATTTACCATTTCTATAAGCCTGTAATGCAGGAGATGACTAGCCAGGCTCAAATTGCATGCTGCTGCTGTGCAAGAGTCTGGATATTGCTGATATTGCTTGGTGACTTCTAGTTCTGGGGCAGTCATGTTCCTGTATGAAAGACTTGATACTTGTACTGAAATTTCTGAGGAATGCTGGCTTTGCATAGGTCTGCAAGTGCAGTGGTGAGAAGTGCTGGTTCAGGAGTGCAGTTATGGAAGCACTGTGAAAACTCCAGCCACTGCTAATACAGTGTACACTAGTACATAACTGGTGCTGCTTCTAGAGCTTTTGATCTGCAGTCCTGCTTTGTTGCTGTGCCTCCCGGAAGGAGGATTTGCTAGCAGTTCTTGTAGTAAGACAATGCTCTTGAGTGCTGCCTTACTGTTACTTCTTACCCAAGGAAGTCATGCGCATGCTACAAACTACAAGTTTGGGGTGGTTGTGAGCAACTCCATCCTGTGTAACTGTGATACAGTAACAAAATTACTGGTTATAATGTTAGGAACTGTGGCAGAGGATGGCTCAGCATAGTGACCTGGAAGGTTTCAAAGCAGTGGCACTGAACTCTTTGCTTAAGTTGTCCCAACACTGTCCACATAGTGTTTCTCTAAGTTAATAGGCTGGGTAAGTGTGAATCTTGATTAGCCTTTAAAAACTGTTTGAGCAGAAATAGAATAAAAGTTTCTTATGGTTTTGGCCAAGTCTATTAAACAACTGACTATCCCAAATACTGGGCTTTCTGATGTTCAGAAGTACCACATGCCTGAATTCCACACTCTAGGAGAACAAATATTTTCTAAGTAACAGCAAATACTTGAGTTCGTAAAGTAACATGATAAACGTGGGAGGAAGGTCACTGTTTGAGTAGATGACGCTGGGATGAACTGGGAATAGTTTACACGTTAGTAATGAGATACTGAAAACTGAGATGCTGTTTTCATTGGGTAACTGATGAAAGAGCTGTATTATACTTGAATAAAAGTGGCACTGGGAACTTGATATGAAGAATGTATCAGCTTTTCAGCACACATACTTAACTGTGGCTGATTCCAGGCTCTAAAGTGCTATTAAAAGGTGTTCTAAGATGACACTTGAAACTCTTCTTCCCTTTACGGAAGGGATACTTGCAGGTGGCGAGAAAGTCTGGGAGCCTGGTACAAGGTCTTCGGTTTTGTGAAAGTAGTAGCTGAAGTTTTGCTGGGGAGCTTCTTGTGCTTGTACTCTTGTGTTCTGATAAGTGATGTCTCTGGAATAAGAGCTAAAGGATTCTCCTGAAATGTTGTGAGAAAAGCCTGCAGCACCAGAGCCTTCCTCTGGTTTGTGATGCTATGTAGTATGAATTAGCTGTTGCTGGTTTAGCTAACTTTCATTGTATATGGCTGCTTTGCCTTATTTTAATAAGAGCCTTATTTTTCTCCTGTTGTAGGTCTGGGTCCCATGGTAGATCTAAATCTGGCTTACCTGCTAAAAGGTAAGCATATAAATACAAGTAGCACTCAGTTTGGTGGGGTTTTTTTTTTTTTTTGTCATAATTCAGTATCTCTGCATGGACCAGTATTTTAGTTGCATGTGGAAGAGTTTTGTTTGGGTTTTTTGTTGTTGTTTGGGTTTTTTAACAGCTGATTTTAAAATACTTTTCATACATTATTTTTATGTATTTTTTGTATAGCTGTTTCTTGCGGGACAGTAGGCAATTCTTCCAGAAGGGTTGTGGATACCAGTTTTTGTTTAACCCATGATTGTGACAAAAAGTATTTTTGACAGGATTTGGGGCATATCTTTCCCTACCTTTGTTCTCAACTGTCTGTAGTTATCAGTCTTCCTGACTTGACTCTTCTTGATTCACTGCTCCTGCTTTACAGGATTACTGTGATCGTTTTATAGCTGCTTTGAAGCTGTGTGTTACTCCTTTTCCCAAGGGCTCTGGCTATCAGCAGTTTTCCTTCTCAACTGCAGCTTCTTGCTTAAAGTAATTGGGTATACTTGCTATCAGCAGCACTAAGGGTGGTGCCTTCTAGTGTATTTAACATCAAACTGTTACTACTGTTTTTAAATGGTCAAAAGTGGTTACTGATCATACACAAGTTTACAACATTGATTGTTTGGTTTGGTTTGGTTTGGTGTTTTTAACAGTCGCTCAAAGTCCAGATCACCATCTCCAAAGAGAAGGTAGGAATATCTTAAAACTGGAGCATGCCATACAGTTACATAGAACTAGTGTCTGGAGTGGTCACTGTAGAAGTTCACTTCTGCAAAGATAAAAGCTTAAAGTTTTTTTACTTGTCTTAATTGGTGAACTATGAAAAGATGAATTGTTATGGGCACTTCCTACTATGAAAAGATGAAGTTTTATGGGCACTTCCTACAACTAGTAGTCAGAACTTCATGATAATAACTCTAAGGTAACCTACTTTAATGAAATTTTAAACGACAACAGAAAATATGTGGCAAATGACAATCAACTATCATGAAGTCCCTGAGGAATTTAGAATCTGGGAAGAAGTGAGTAATGTAAGGTGTGGAGCAAACCATGAGTATGTGGTAGGATTAAATTCCTGCTGGTGGCTCTCACTCAGTTGCACAGCTGCCAAGTTTTGCTGTGCACTGTGAAGAAGCAAGTTTTTGCATGTAACCAGAGAAGTATGTTTTGGAATTTACCTAGTCTGAGACAGGGCTAGCCATGAGGCACTACATGGGAACCTCGTAGGAGTAAGAATTCCTCTGCATAGCTGGAGCGTAGGCTCCAAGGTGCTTTCTGAGCAGGTTTGATGTCTCATCTAGCTGTTGCAGCTGATGTCTCTTATTTTGCCTGCCCTTTTCAAGCTTAAAGCAGTCATTACCTATAATGGTATAAAATACAGCAATTTTCTCATTATTCATTAAATTAACAGTGTGGGGAGGGGCATTATGAGGCAGGGGAGGGATGCTCCTGAGCAGAGGAGACCTGGGGTAGCAGGCACAGTTCCTGTTGGTTTTGCTGTAGGAGTTGCTCTTAATCTTTTTCTTTCCCTTTCAGTCACTCACCATCAGGAAGCCCTTGAAGGAGCGCAAGTCTTGAAAGAATGGATTCAAGTTGAAAAAGTTTAAGAAGAAAATTTATTTTGTTTACATTATTATAAGGGATTTTGTGGTGTCTTTATAAATGTAAGGGCTTAGTCCTAGAAGGCTGTTTCTATTGACTAACAATTGGCATGAATCTGGATCTTTTAAAAGTCTTATTAGTAGACTAATGCAAAACTTTTTGTTGTGTTAACATTCTGTGATCTGGAAATGTTGGGCTTTTTTTATGGGCACATTGAAATAAACTGTGCATTTCTAATGAAGAAGTATTTTGTGATAACCCTGCTGTTTCTGTTAACATTTGGGTAGCTAAAGCAGGTCATGTGCCATTGTGGTGTAAAGCAGGTGGCAGGCTGTTGCAGGCACTTCTGAATTGAGCGTAGTGCAGCAGCCAGTCAAGGGCTGTCCTGCAGGTATGTGCCTGTGGCAGGACTTCATTCCTACAGGGCACTGATGAGAGTTGCCAGTACCAGCTGTCATTCTTTCTCACTGTTTGGTCTTGAATGTTCTGGTGATCTGTACCTTGTGGTTTCATTTGCACCTCCTCAAAGCTCAGTGAAGCTGAAAACCTGTATGGAGGTGCTTGTACACTTGATGATTTGATTTACAAAAATGTCTACAAAGCGCATTAACAGATGGAAAAAACAATGAATGTGTGAATGCTGGTCTGCCTGTCCTGTTGATTAAAGGACCTGAAGGTATTTGGAATACTTCTGGAATGTACTATTGAAGTAAATATTTTTAGAAGTCTTGTTTTATGTCCTGGTTGTCCAAATAATACTACTTCTTTGTGTACTTAAGATAAATTTGCTGTTCTGGTGCAGAAGATACATAGATTTAGATACTCATGTAGGAAATGAAGGCTTTTCTTGCAGATTGAAGGTCACAAGCAGAACCTGCAGGTCATGTTTAAGTAGCAGTACATTTGGGGAGTCACCCCCACAGTTACACCTGTCTGCCATGACCTGCCTGGTCACAGGTTTTCCTTCGGCAGCAAAGCATAACCAAGGGACTCTCTGTATCTCCTGATCAGTTGTTGCTATGGGAAACTGGACTACAGCTGCCTGTATACAGATAGTCCCACCACTGGTAGGGTACTGAGGGATTTAATGTAAGTATGATAAACAAGTGCCAAGGTCTTTGCCAGTTTGGTTTGTCTTTGTGGCTGATAATGGCTATTACTAGACAGGTAAGGAAATCAAGAGTGCTAGATGATTTTTAAGTCTTTTTTACAGTATGTTCTGGCCTATATTCCTGTGTCTTACAGGCCAGCAAGGAACAATAATTCTCTTGGGGCTTCTAATTTGTCAGCAGTGGGTTGGTACTCTGTTAGAGCACCGCAGCTGTGCTTGGGCACCCAACCCCAGGTTTTCAGATGAAAGTTGGTCATTGTTGCTTTACAAGATGTCCAGGTACTAAAAGAATGATGAGCCCCTATACATGATTTCACAAAGACGACTCCTGCGTACTATGGTACGTTTGTCTTGTCCCTAGTCTCCTCTCCCCCACATTTTTGTATATTTTAGTGCATTGATGCTTAGTAGGATAAGTGACTTTCCTTGCTGATGCTGCTGCAATTAATATTTTGTTACAACCCTAGTCTGTTACAAGCTGCAGAAGAGGGAGGTGGAAGCAACAGCGTTAAACTAGGCTGACCCAAAAGCCATTGCTAAACACTGCGGGGTGTGTGTGTGGGTGTATGTCTGTGGTTTATTGGGTTCCCTTCCCCCTGCCCCACTGCAGTTTACAGCATCAATGGTAAAACTACCCCATGTGACAGTGCTTTTAAGGGGGGGTTGGTGGGGGGGGGGTACCTTTTTCTTATTTTCCCTCTGTACTCCTGAAGCAAGCTGACTCTGCAATAAACCTGTAGCCTAAAACTCTGCTAGTGATACCTTTCTTTTTTTTGGCCTTTCCACACCTTAGAGTATTACAAAGAAGGGGTTAGGTTGGGACCACATCCATGTGCTCAGGGTAGAGGAGGAGGGTTACTGGGGCAAACTTGGAGGCAGCTCCTGGGGAGGAGGTTGGAGGAGGAGCCATGCTTCAGCTGCTGCTGGAGGTGGCTCCTCTACCTCACAGGGAGGCCTATGGTCATTAATGGTAGCACTGCTGCTGGGTTTAGTGCTTGTAATCTGTATTTAGTGGGGACTTGTCCTTGTGTTGGGGACTGCTAGCTCAAAGGCAGTTCCAGCTGTACTGTGGAGGGCTTACAGTGTACTACTGGGGAGCAGAGCAGCTAGGCTCCAGCTCTGCCTCTGCTGTGCGCCTGGGGGGTGGACTGGCTTCAGCCTCAGTCATTTTGTAGTATTTTATGCCTTTACCC
Source organism: Pandion haliaetus (assembly GCA_013401275.1). Classification (NCBI taxonomy): domain Eukaryota; kingdom Metazoa; phylum Chordata; class Aves; order Accipitriformes; family Pandionidae; genus Pandion; species Pandion haliaetus. Next base: position 81,510 of record VYZV01003309.1, on the reverse strand, counting down.
TTAAGGGGAACTGGAGCTGCTACATGGACTGGCACTGGTTTCAGGGGCTGAACATAACTGCTGAAGGAAGCCAGTACTAAAACTACTGTGCCCAGGCCATGAAGCCAGGTTAGTGCATACGCAATTCCTGGGCAGGCAGCCTGTTTTGGCAGTGGATGAGGCACTATTGCACAGAAACCCTGCCGAAGTAACAGCTGTCACTGCAGCACCAGGGGATGAGACATGAGGGGTGTGCTCACAGTTCAGCAGCCACTGCCATCTTTTGATTGTGGCTATTGATTTGTGCTTTGTTCCTTTCCCAGGCTTGCCCGCTCTGCCACCAAGGCAAGGCACTAGGACATTTCACCAGTCTTTCCTCCAGCACAGTAGATACTGCTAATTATCCCCTGCTACATCATCAGCTGTCCTTGCCATCACCCTCACCTTGGGGTAGCGCAGGTGGAATTTTGCATGTACTTGTGGGCAGTCACACAGACCCTGCTTGAGCCCTAGTTTCTGTCTAAAACACAGCAGTGCCTGCTGGTTGAGAAATCATTTATTCAAGAGGCTATGACTTTGAAAGTGAAGGGAAGTCTGAGGTGAAAAATGGAATCTTCCTATTTCACTCCACAGCCAACCTGAACAGAAACAGTATTTGCTTACCCTTACTAGCAGGGCTGCCAGGCATACAGCATTGCTTCTGTGTAGCTTAACACAGAGCTAATGGCTGGCAACACATGCTGTATGCCTCTGCACTGCTTTAACACACTGCCCCAGGATTCCTAGGCCTTAACAGTTCTTCACTAAACTTCAGACACATCCCAGGTGTCCAGGTGTGCAGTTCCAGGAGTATGGTGCTACTCTTGACCCAACACAAAGCTATGGGAACAGTTGAGCCTGCTGCAGTTCAACATGCCTGCAGAGACCATTTGTTGTGGTTTCGGTTTCAGCTCAGCCGATAACAAAGCACCACGAAGTTGCTCACTCACCCCCCACCCCCACGCCTGGCCACGTTGGGATGAGGAGAAAATACAAAGGCAGGCTCATGGGTTGAGACAAGGACTGGGAGGGATCACTCCCCACTTATGGTCACGGGCAAAAGACAGGCTCAACTTGGGGAAGAAACAAAATCAATTTAATTTACTACCAATCAAATCAAAACCAAGGATATTAGGAAGGAAAACCAAACATCAGAACACCTCCCCTCCACCCCTCCTGCCTTCCCGGCTCAGCTCCATTCCTGGTTCTCTCTCCTTCCTCCCCCCGGGGGCACAGGGGAACAAAGGATGGGGGATTGGGGTCAGCTCGACACACATTGTCTCTGCCGCTCCTTTCCTCAGGGGGAGGATTCCTCACTCATCCCCTGCTCCACTGTGGGGTCCCTCCCACGGGAGACAGTCCTTCAC